>CALUEP010000014.1:0-88388 GCA_944319695.1 Tiphia femorata
GCTATAGCTCAAATGCGTCACATTCTACGCTAAATTCACCAATTTGAAGCTAAAAGCTAAGAAAATGAAGCTGTAGCGATATCTCACGCGAGAGAACGGTGAAATTTGAGTTTGACGATTTACTCGACAACGGCTGTTGCTATTGCTCAATTGCGTCACATTCCACGCTAAATACACCAATGTGAAGCTAAAAGCTAAGAAAATGAAGGTGTAGCGATATCTCACGCGAGAGAACGGTGGAAGTTGAGTTTGACGATTTCCTCGACAAGGCTGTTGCTACAGCTCAAATGCGTCACATTCCATGTTAAATTCACCAGTTTGAAGCTAAAAGCTAAGAAAATGAGGCTGTAGCGATATCTCACGCGAGAGAACGGTGGAAGTTGAGTTTGAAGATTTCCTCGACTACGGCTGTTGCTACAGCTCAATTGCGTCACATTCTACGCTAAATTCACCAATTTGAAGCTAAAAGCTAAGAAAATGAAGCTGTAGCGATATCTCACGCGAGAGAACGGTGAAAGTTGAGTTTGTCGATTTTCTCGAAAACGGCTGTTGCTATAGCTCAAATGCGTCACATTCTACGCTAAATTCACCAATTTGAAGCTAAAAGCTAAGAAAATGAAGCTGTAGCGATATCTCACGCGAGAGAACGGTGAAAGTTGAGTTTGACGATTTCCTCGACAACGGCTGTTGCTACAGCCCAATTGCGTCACATTCCACGCTAAATTCACCAATTTGAAGCTAAAAGCTAAGAAAATGAAGCTGTAGCGATATCTCACGCGAGAGAACGGGCAAAGTTGAGTTTGTCGATTTCCTCGAAAACGGCTGTTGCTATAGCTCAAATGCGTCACATTCTACGCTAAATTCACCAATTTGAAGCTAAAAGCTAAGAAAATGAAGCTGTAGCGATATCTCACGCGAGAGAACGGTGAAATTTGAGTTTGACGATTTCCTCGACAACGGCTGTTGCTACTGCTCAATTGCGTCACATTCCACGCTAAATTCACTAATTTGAAGCTAAAAGCTAAGAAAATGAAGCTGTAGCGATATCTCACGCGAGAGAACGGTGAAAGTTGAGTTTGTCGATTTCCTCGAAAACGGCTGTTGCTATAGCTCAAATGCGTCACATTCTACGCTAAATTCACCAATTTGAAGCTAAAAGCTAAGAAAATGAAGCTGTAGCGATATCTCACGCGAGAGAACGGTTAAAGTTGAATTTGACGATTTCCTCGACAACGGCTGTTGCTACAGCCCAATTACGTCACATTCCACGCTAAATTCACCAATTTGAAGCTAAAAGCTAAGAAATTGAAGCTGTAGCGATATCTCACGCGAGAGAACGGGCAAAGTTGAGTTTGTCGATTTCCTCGAAAACGGCTGTTGCTATAGCCCAATTGCGTCACATTCCACACTAAAATCCCCAATTTGAAGCTAAAAGCTAAGAAAATGAAGCTGTAGCGATATCTCACGCGAGAGAACGGTGAAATTTGAGTTTGACGATTTCCTCGACAACGGCTGTTGCTACTGCTCAATTGCGTCACATTCCACGCTAAATTCACCAATTTGAAGCTAAAAGCTAAGAAAATGAAGCTGTAGCGATATCTCACGCGAGAGAACGGTTAAAGTTGAATTTGACGATTTCCTCGACAACGGCTGTTGCTACAGCCCAATTACGTCACATTCCACGCTAAATTCACCAATTTGAAGCTAAAAGCTAAGAAAATGAAGCTGTAGCGATATCTCACGCGAGAGAACCTTGAAATTTGAGTTTGACGATTTCCTCGACAACGGCTGTTGCTACTGCTCAATTGCGTCACATTTCACGCTAAATTCACCAATTTGAAGCTAAAAGCTAAGAAAATGAAGCTGTAGCGATATCTCACGCGAGAGAACGGGCAAAGTTGAGTTTGTCGATTTCTTCGAAAACGGCTGTTGCTATAGCTCAAATGCGTCACATTTTACGCTAAATTCACCAATTTGAAGGTAAAAGCTAAGAAAATGAAGCTGTAGCGATATCTCACGCGAGAGAACGGTGAAAGTTGAGTTTGTCGATTTCCTCGAAAACGGCTGTTGCTATAGCTCAAATGCGTCACATTCTACGCTAAATTCACCAATTTGAAGCTAAAAGCTAAGAAAATGAAGCTGTAGCGATATCTCACGCGAGAGAACGGTTAAAGTTGAGTTTAACGATTTCCTCGACAACGGCTGTTGCTACTGCTCAATTGCGTCACATTCCACGCTAAATTCACCAATTTGAAGCTAAAAGCTAAGAAATTGAAGCTGTAGCGATACCTCACGAGAGAGAACGGTGAAAGTTTAGTTTGTCGATTTCCTCGAAAACGGCTGTTGCTATAGCCCAATTGCGTAACATTCCACGCTAAAATCACCAATTTGAAGCTAAAAGTGTGACGTCCCGCGTACCGCGAACGTCTTGATTCTTTGCCTTCTTATCTTTCATCTTGTTAATAACTAAATATATTCCACACCGCTCATAGTCGAAGTCAAATAATCAATAGTTCACAGTCGATCATCATCCGTTCTCCAGAAACACAGCATTACTCATAAAATAGCCACACACATTACACTTACGCACACAGAAATCAAGTTAATTACAATAATTATAAATCTTACACACATCATACATATCAAACACTCTACACAAATAACCGTAATTATGTAACGCCAATCATTCCCTAGGAATGATTGTGCGATCGCGTCAACTCATAATTAGCATTAATTAGGATAGTAATAATAGTCAAACTCTTCCGCTCGTCATCGGACGAGCACTCCCTCAAAACCACATATATTTTCCACAAACCTAACAGCCCTTCTGGCGAAGTTACTTTTAGCTCACCCCTTAGACTACAAATGTACCACCCGATAGATCGATATCGACCGTCGATTATGACGTACGAGCGCGACGTCATGCGCGTAGTGCTCCTTTCGCCTCTCTGCGCATCTCGCGCTTGCGCCATACCTCCTTCTCAGGGAGTACGCCTGCGTGATGGCCCTTCTGGCATTCCACGCATGCGCCGTACCTATTGTCGCGCACAAGAGTGGATGCGCATTGCCCGAAGAGAGCAATGCGCCTGCGCAAACGACGAAGTCTCCGCTGCTTGCAGCTAGAGACAGAGTCGAGAAAAGAGATAGATTGAGAGTCGTAGAGACAAGACATATAATTTACACAGAGTTAGATTTCAAGTTTTACAGATAGATTTAGAGAAGAGATTGAGAAACATACAGAACATACAGAGAGACTTACAGAGAGACATACAGAGAGACATTACAGAAAATCCTTAGAGTTCTAGAGTTACGCATTTAATTAGTTGATTTATATATATTCTACATTCAATTCATAGAGATAGAGTCTCTTTCTTCTTTCCACGAATATCATAATTACATTTCTCTCTTAACCATTATATTAATAACTTACACATTTCTCAAGATTCGATTATAACTTTAATTTATTCTAATTTATCGTAGTGTATAAATCTACAAGTTCATTTATATTAATAAATATCTATTTTGAGAGTACCCCGAATTATTAAACCGGTTAACAGTTTAATCCTCCGGATAAGTAATATTGAGCTTAACCAGTAGAGTCAGTGAAAGCCTTCATCCTCCACCCAAGAGCGACACGTCCTCCACCCGCTACAGCCCTACCAGCCAACCACCCTTTAGCAGGGACGATTCCGGCCAATTCTCGTCGCTAAGGGTCTCGCACAAGGTACACGTCCTACGAGAATCACCTCGAAGGTAAGTAGGAAGGTATTCCAGAGAAAATTCATTTATCGGCATTCGATCGCTGACTCAAGTCGAGTTGCGGACGAGTGGTTTACGATAACCCTTTCCAAATATTCACCTCCACACGGAAGCGGTCATCCTAGCGAACCTAGCCGCGTCCAGGACGTGACATATTAAAATTGGTGGCAGCGGTGGGATTGATCGATATCTCTGAAAAATAAAAACGCTGACATATTATAATTGGTAGCGTTGTGGGATATCGTATATCGTATAATTGCTCACGTAGCACCGATAGTTGAAAAGTTCATAGTTTTATCTTCCTAAACTTGCACGATGGATGGAACCGCGCGATCGAACAGTGACGAATCGACCGGACAGGTTTTCGATTCCTCTCAAGATGAAAGGACAAATTTTACAGAAACTTATAATGAACTATTAACTGGACTCGCGAAAATCGCATTACAAGTCGAAAAACTATCCGCAATGCCCCGTCGGATAGACGATGTAGAAGATTTATTAGGACGACTCACTGATCACGTTGAATTTAATCAGAGCCAAAATTACCAAGATCGCGAAAATTCTAGAATTCCAAATTATCACCCGCAAGATACATTCCGCGAAAATTCTCACCTAAAATTAAAAGACGTTCTCGACACCATTCCAATTTTCGATGGATATAATATTAGCGTATTTCAGTTCGAAAGATTTTGCGAAAGGGCTTGTGATATGATCGCACCTCACCTAGAAAATGCTTTTGTCAAGTTATTAACTAACAAATTGCGGAAACGTGCATTGCAAGCATTAGACGACTACAATCCGACGACCTTAGGAGCTTTTCTCGACCGTTTAAAACGTATTTTCGCCCCTCAAAAATCCGTAAATCAGTACAGAGGAGAATTGGGCAGCCTCTTTATGCATGACGACGAACATCTTTTAGATTACATTGGACGCGTAAAAGATTTACAGACCGCATTACTAGACGCCGAAAAACGCGCTCATGGCCCCTTATCATCAACGACGCGAGCCGAAATTCAACGCGACGTTACGGAAGATTTTTGTAACGGCCTGCCGACAGAATTGAGAATGTTACTGAAAATCGAAGGCTATAGAACGTTTGAACAGGCAACGTTAATGGCTATCGAACTTTCGCAGCAGATGGAGAGCCAACGAGCCCGCCGTCGGAACCAAACCGCGAGGGAAACGAAACGCGGAGAAATTTTTTCGGGCGCAAAGGAACCTTCATCGCGAACTAGAAACAATTATGATCGGAATAACGAGCCGCGAGAAGAATACTCGACAAATAACCGTTCTTTTAATACCCGTCGTCCAGATCCCAATAGACCCCCGATAACTCCACATAAATCGTGTAGATACTGCAAGAAAGAAGGTCACGAAATCGAAGAATGCCGCAAATTAGCTTATCGCAAATCGCAAGAGCAAAGTAATTCGCCGTCGGGAAACGAAACGACGACTTCCGGATTCGACGTCCGCCGAGAAGTCCCACCGTTAATAGGACGCCAGAGTCAAAATTCTAAATCCGCAACCGAACATATCGAACGCGATTTCAATAACGGAACAGTCGCAGTAATTAAATTATCAGACACAGTTCCTACTCTTACGCTTCGATCATACGAAACCCTTTCACCTTCGGCGTACCGAGGTAGCACCGAAACGAAAGATTCGTCAAATTCCAAATCGTCAATAGTAAACACGAAGTCTCAAGGATCAAGCAAATCCGTCGCGTCTAAATTCACGAAGCCTACGAAATCTAACGGGTTAAATGAAACCGTAGCTTCGAAATTTATCGAAAATTCTAAATCAATTGGATCGAACGAATCCATCCCATCGAAAATTAAACACATTCCCAAGTCTCCTAAATCTAACAAGTCCTCTAATTCTATTACGTCCCCTAAACCTACGAAATTTCCTAAATCTACCAAAATTTCTAAATCTAACGGATCAAATGCATCCGTCGCGACAAAAATCACGAAATTCCCCAAATTTACTAAATCTAGGAAAATTACTAAAACTACTAAATCCTCGAAATCTAAGAAACCTCTTGCCCTAAAAAATATTGAATCTCCCGAATCCACAAAATTTAATGAATCTCTCTCCCTCAACTCTAATACTGTCACGCGTATATTATCGGAAGACCGTGACTCTCCCCCGATCCCCCTTTCCCAAGAATCTAATACGCTAGCCGCGTCAATGCATACCATTCCACACGTCTCAAAAACCCCTCCGATACTTCTCACTCCAATTGGCCACAAGGTGCCAACGCAAGATTTCCCCATAGCCGTGTCATCCCGCAAACCCTTTAGAAGAAAAAGAGTCAAAAATTACTCATCCAGCGATGATCTATCGAGCACGGGCACTCCGCCCGCCACTAAAAAGAAAAGGAAAGAAAGGAAATGGAAATTTAAGCTCTCGGACTACGAGTACGAAATACAGTACAAAAAGGGATCCTTAAACTCCAACGCAGACGCATTATCGCGTAACCCTGTAAAAGAAGAAAATTAGATACCCCTCCTCCCCCTATAGTACGTACAATATCTAACTACTTACCTAATTGCAGATGTGCATCGCACCGTACCATACCAGCAAACCTCAGAAAGGATTCCAGATCTCAGATGCTGTCAGATTGTTTGGAAACCTCACTCATCTCCGATGCTCGTACTATACGGCCATAAAAAGGGACAACGAAGAATCCTACGATTGCCTCATTTGCCTTCGCTGCTGGAACCAGGAGCGCGAGGAAGGACCACACGAGCTTCAAACTCACCATTTTTTGCACAACCTCCGTAACCTAAACATAAAATGTTACAGATGCAAGATATCAATAATTCGCGAAAGACGTGTTATAGATTGCCCCGCGTGTTGCCACGTATACTATAACTACGGGATCGCACACAAGAATCTAAACGAACTACTCATCGTTAGTTACAATAGCATCTTTGCCTCAAAAGCTCCCTAAAAGAAAAGAAATGAAAATTAATTATTATTTAGCCTTGATGGTCCCCTAAAAGAAAAAGAAATGAAAATTAATTATTATTTTTGCCTTGATGGTCCCCTAAAAGAAAAGGAAACGAAAATTAATTATTATTTTTGCCTTGCAGGCTCCCTAAAAGAAAAGAAATGAAATTTCATCATTATTTTTGCCTTGTAGGCTCCCTAAAAGAAAAGAAATGAAATTTCATCACTATTTTTGCCTTGTAGGCTCCCTAAAAGAAAAGAAAGGAAATTTCATCATTATTTTTGCCTTGTAGGCTCCCTAAAAGAAAAGAAAGGAAATTTCATCATTATTTTTGCCCTGCAGGCTCCCTAAAAGAAAAAGAAATGAAAATTAACTATTATTTTTGCCTTGTAGGCTCCCTAAAAGATAAGAAATGAAGATTAATTATTATTTTGCCTCAATGGTTACCTAAAAGAAAAGAAATTATTATTATTTTGCCTTAATGGCGACCTAAGGAAAAGGAAGGAACATTCACCATTATTGTTTTGCCTTAAAAGCTCCACAAGGAAGAGATAAGAAAATCTTAGTACTATTATTTTTGCCCTAATGACTTCCTAAATGGAAATTCCTTTTTATTACTATTTGTTCCTTGCGCCTTTAAGGTTCTCGAAAACGGAAAAGAAGAGGAAATTCTCATTTCCCTATCTTACGTCCTTCAACTTACGAGACTTCATCTCATTCTTATATACATAAAGTATACCTTCGTATTCTACGTTGTTACTATATGTACTAATAACATTTTTTCCTCATTTCAGATTAACACAAACACATGCGTTCAAACACACAGATACACATAGAAACACATATACATAAGTTAAGCTTCCCATATATTATACGAAAAACTCGAAATGATTATAATTCATTAATTTTATAATTTAATAAGTTACTTTAATCGAACGCGTACAAAGTTTGTTCACAATTACATATATATATCTATGTAATTTTATATCTATTTCGCAGAACATTTAGCAATAAGTACTCTAATTCTCTTACACAATTCTATACACCACTGACACGGGCTGACTAGGTATGACCGTGGTGGCGGGCATCAGAACATCTCAACTGCACATCCTCTCAACACGGAAGACGTACATCGATCTTCTACACCAAGGCAATTACGACCTCTAAGAGCTACTTATGGCGCAAAACCAGAATCTCACGCAGAAGTCATCATTGCGACACACACTTCCACATGATTGTTCATCCACGACGAACACCATAATCATGGGATCTGAGCGAACAGCGGCGATGTGAACTACATACGAGGGATCGATACGAACGGGTTTCGGATCGATCATACAGGATTACAACCCATCTCTACCCCAAGTCACCAGATCACCCGAGGGGATCCATCGACTAAAGCGATAGACGAAGAGGACTTCAATCGCAAGTCCACATGGGATATTGTATGCTTGCGTAAGAAAGGACATTCCGGCTAACCTCGAGGAAGGAAGCATCGTTCTACCTTCTGCCGACACGGAAACACCTTCTGGCAAGAATCTCCGGCTCAACATGTAGATCCAAGCCTACGATATCTTGTACGAAGTAATCGTCACAACGATACACGGCAACACGGACACACCAGCTGCAACCGCACAAGTATCCGAGGAAGTAGCTTCTGCATCCATAACCTCTGCGTAAGAAGTAACGACGATGGCAAAGCTACGGAAGTTACACGATTCTTCGCACCATAAGCTCGTAACCTGCTGCCGCAATTGCCGAAGCATCCAAGGAAGACAATCCAACTACAAATCATCACCTGAAGACTCAACGATTTTATCTCGCCACTCATACTGTCAGTGCCCTTCCGAACAACACTTTTAAACACTCACTTTTTTAACATAGGAGAACGAATGTATCGACCAGAACAAATCTGAAGCGCCAGCTTTGTTCTCAATAAGAAGGGGGGTGTGACGTCCCGCGTACCGCGAACGTCTTGATTCTTTGCCTTCTTATCTTTCATCTTGTTAATAACTAAATATATTCCACACCGCTCATAGTCGAAGTCAAATAATCAATAGTTCACAGTCGATCATCATCCGTTCTCCAGAAACACAGCATTACTCATAAAATAGCCACACACATTACACTTACGCACACAGAAATCAAGTTAATTACAATAATTATAAATCTTACACACATCATACATATCAAACACTCTACACAAATAACCGTAATTATGTAACGCCAATCATTCCCTAGGAATGATTGTGCGATCGCGTCAACTCATAATTAGCATTAATTAGGATAGTAATAATAGTCAAACTCTTCCGCTCGTCATCGGACGAGCACTCCCTCAAAACCACATATATTTTCCACAAACCTAACAGCCCTTCTGGCGAAGTTACTTTTAGCTCACCCCTTAGACTACAAATGTACCACCCGATAGATCGATATCGACCGTCGATTATGACGTACGAGCGCGACGTCATGCGCGTAGTGCTCCTTTCGCCTCTCTGCGCATCTCGCGCTTGCGCCATACCTCCTTCTCAGGGAGTACGCCTGCGTGATGGCCCTTCTGGCATTCCACGCATGCGCCGTACCTATTGTCGCGCACAAGAGTGGATGCGCATTGCCCGAAGAGAGCAATGCGCCTGCGCAAACGACGAAGTCTCCGCTGCTTGCAGCTAGAGACAGAGTCGAGAAAAGAGATAGATTGAGAGTCGTAGAGACAAGACATATAATTTACACAGAGTTAGATTTCAAGTTTTACAGATAGATTTAGAGAAGAGATTGAGAAACATACAGAACATACAGAGAGACTTACAGAGAGACATACAGAGAGACATTACAGAAAATCCTTAGAGTTCTAGAGTTACGCATTTAATTAGTTGATTTATATATATTCTACATTCAATTCATAGAGATAGAGTCTCTTTCTTCTTTCCACGAATATCATAATTACATTTCTCTCTTAACCATTATATTAATAACTTACACATTTCTCAAGATTCGATTATAACTTTAATTTATTCTAATTTATCGTAGTGTATAAATCTACAAGTTCATTTATATTAATAAATATCTATTTTGAGAGTACCCCGAATTATTAAACCGGTTAACAGTTTAATCCTCCGGATAAGTAATATTGAGCTTAACCAGTAGAGTCAGTGAAAGCCTTCATCCTCCACCCAAGAGCGACACGTCCTCCACCCGCTACAGCCCTACCAGCCAACCACCCTTTAGCAGGGACGATTCCGGCCAATTCTCGTCGCTAAGGGTCTCGCACAAGGTACACGTCCTACGAGAATCACCTCGAAGGTAAGTAGGAAGGTATTCCAGAGAAAATTCATTTATCGGCATTCGATCGCTGACTCAAGTCGAGTTGCGGACGAGTGGTTTACGATAACCCTTTCCAAATATTCACCTCCACACGGAAGCGGTCATCCTAGCGAACCTAGCCGCGTCCAGGACGTGACAAAAGCTAAGAAAATGAAGCTGTAGCGATACCTCACGAGAGAGAACGGTGAAAGTTTAGTTTGTCGATTTCCTCGAAAACGGCTGTTGCTATAGCCCAATTGCGTAACATTCCACGCTAAAATCACCAATTTGAAGCTAAAAGCTAAGAAAATGAAGCTGTAGCGATATCTCACGCGAGAGAACGGTGAAAGTTGAGTTTGTCGATTTTCTCGAAAACGGCTGTTGCTATAGCTCAAATGCGTCACATTCTACGCTAAATTCACCAATTTGAAGCTAAAAGCTAAGAAAATGAAGCTGTAGGGATACCTCACGAGAGAGAACGGGGAAAGTTGAGTTTGTCGATTTCCTCGAAAACGGCTGTTGCTATAGCCCAATTGCGTCACATTCCACACTAAAATCACCAATTTGAAGCTAAAAGCTAAGAAAATGAAGCTGTAGCGATATCTCACGCGAGAGAACGGTGAAATTTGAGTTTGACGATTTACTCGACAACGGCTGTTGCTATTGCTCACTTGCGTCACATTCCACGCTAAATTCACCAATTTGAAGCTAAAAGCTAAGAAAATGAAGCTGTAGCGATATCTCACGCGAGAGAACGGGGAAAGTTGAGTTTGTCGATTTCCTCGAAAACGGCTGTTGCTATAGCTCAAATGCGTCACATTCTACGCTAAATTCACCAATTTGAAGCTAAAAGCTAAGAAAATGAAGCTGTAGCGATATCTCACGCGAGAGAACGGTGAAATTTGAGTTTGACGATTTACTCGACAACGGCTGTTGCTATTGCTCAATTGCGTCACATTCCACGCTAAATACACCAATGTGAAGCTAAAAGCTAAGAAAATGAAGGTGTAGCGATATCTCACGCGAGAGAACGGTGGAAGTTGAGTTTGACGATTTCCTCGACAAGGCTGTTGCTACAGCTCAAATGCGTCACATTCCATGTTAAATTCACCAGTTTGAAGCTAAAAGCTAAGAAAATGAGGCTGTAGCGATATCTCACGCAAGAGAACGGTGGAAGTTGAGTTTGAAGATTTCCTCGACTACGGCTGTTGCTACAGCTCAATTGCGTCACATTCTACGCTAAATTCACCAATTTGAAGCTAAAAGCTAAGAAAATGAAGGTGTAGCGATATCTCACGCGAGAGAACGGTGGAAGTTGAGTTTGACGATTTCCTCGACAAGGCTGTTGCTACAGCTCAAATGCGTCACATTCCATGTTAAATTCACCAGTTTGAAGCTAAAAGCTAAGAAAATGAGGCTGTAGCGATATCTCACGCGAGAGAACGGTGGAAGTTGAGTTTGAAGATTTCCTCGACTACGGCTGTTGCTACAGCTCAATTGCGTCACATTCTACGCTAAATTCACCAATTTGAAGCTAAAAGCTAAGAAAATGAAGCTGTAGCGATATCTCACGCGAGAGAACGGTGAAAGTTGAGTTTGTCGATTTTCTCGAAAACGGCTGTTGCTATAGCTCAAATGCGTCACATTCTACGCTAAATTCACCAATTTGAAGCTAAAAGCTAAGAAAATGAAGCTGTAGCGATATCTCACGCGAGAGAACGGTGAAAGTTGAGTTTGACGATTTCCTCGACAACGGCTGTTGCTACAGCCCAATTGCGTCACATTCCACGCTAAATTCACCAATTTGAAGCTAAAAGCTAAGAAAATGAAGCTGTAGCGATATCTCACGCGAGAGAACGGGCAAAGTTGAGTTTGTCGATTTCCTCGAAAACGGCTGTTGCTATAGCTCAAATGCGTCACATTCTACGCTAAATTCACCAATTTGAAGCTAAAAGCTAAGAAAATGAAGCTGTAGCGATATCTCACGCGAGAGAACGGTGAAATTTGAGTTTGACGATTTCCTCGACAACGGCTGTTGCTACTGCTCAATTGCGTCACATTCCACGCTAAATTCACCAATTTGAAGCTAAAAGCTAAGAAAATGAAGCTGTAGCGATATCTCACGCGAGAGAACGGTGAAAGTTGAGTTTGTCGATTTCCTCGAAAACGGCTGTTGCTATAGCTCAAATGCGTCACATTCTACGCTAAATTCACCAATTTGAAGCTAAAAGCTAAGAAAATGAAGCTGTAGCGATATCTCACGCGAGAGAACGGTTAAAGTTGAATTTGACGATTTCCTCGACAACGGCTGTTGCTACAGCCCAATTACGTCACATTCCACGCTAAATTCACCAATTTGAAGCTAAAAGCTAAGAAATTGAAGCTGTAGCGATATCTCACGCGAGAGAACGGGCAAAGTTGAGTTTGTCGATTTCCTCGAAAACGGCTGTTGCTATAGCCCAATTGCGTCACATTCCACACTAAAATCCCCAATTTGAAGCTAAAAGCTAAGAAAATGAAGCTGTAGCGATATCTCACGCGAGAGAACGGTGAAATTTGAGTTTGACGATTTCCTCGACAACGGCTGTTGCTACTGCTCAATTGCGTCACATTCCACGCTAAATTCACCAATTTGAAGCTAAAAGCTAAGAAAATGAAGCTGTAGCGATATCTCACGCGAGAGAACGGTGAAAGTTGAGTTTGACGATTTCCTCGACAACGGCTGTTGCTACAGCCCAATTGCGTCACATTCCACGCTAAATTCACCAATTTGAAGCTAAAAGCTAAGAAAATGAAGCTGTAGCGATATCTCACGCGAGAGAACGGGCAAAGTTGAGTTTGTCGATTTCCTCGAAAACGGCTGTTGCTATAGCTCAAATGCGTCACATTCTACGCTAAATTCACCAATTTGAAGCTAAAAGCTAAGAAAATGAAGCTGTAGCGATATCTCACGCGAGAGAACGGTGAAATTTGAGTTTGACGATTTCCTCGACAACGGCTGTTGCTACTGCTCAATTGCGTCACATTCCACGCTAAATTCACCAATTTGAAGCTAAAAGCTAAGAAAATGAAGCTGTAGCGATATCTCACGCGAGAGAACGGTGAAAGTTGAGTTTGTCGATTTCCTCGAAAACGGCTGTTGCTATAGCTCAAATGCGTCACATTCTACGCTAAATTCACCAATTTGAAGCTAAAAGCTAAGAAAATGAAGCTGTAGCGATATCTCACGCGAGAGAACGGTTAAAGTTGAATTTGACGATTTCCTCGACAACGGCTGTTGCTACAGCCCAATTACGTCACATTCCACGCTAAATTCACCAATTTGCAGCTAAAAGCTAAGAAATTGAAGCTGTAGCGATATCTCACGCGAGAGAACGGGCAAAGTTGAGTTTGTCGATTTCCTCGAAAACGGCTGTTGCTATAGCCCAATTGCGTCACATTCCACACTAAAATCCCCAATTTGAAGCTAAAAGCTAAGAAAATGAAGCTGTAGCGATATCTCACGCGAGAGAACGGTGAAATTTGAGTTTGACGATTTCCTCGACAACGGCTGTTGCTACTGCTCAATTGCGTCACATTCCACGCTAAATTCACCAATTTGAAGCTAAAAGCTAAGAAAATGAAGCTGTAGCGATATCTCACGCGAGAGAACGGTTAAAGTTGAATTTGACGATTTCCTCGACAACGGCTGTTGCTACAGCCCAATTACGTCACATTCCACGCTAAATTCACCAATTTGAAGCTAAAAGCTAAGAAAATGAAGCTGTAGCGATATCTCACGCGAGAGAACGGTGAAATTTGAGTTTGACGATTTCCTCGACAACGGCTGTTGCTACTGCTCAATTGCGTCACATTTCACGCTAAATTCACCAATTTGAAGCTAAAAGCTAAGAAAATGAAGCTGTAGCGATATCTCACGCGAGAGAACGGGCAAAGTTGAGTTTGTCGATTTCTTCGAAAACGGCTGTTGCTATAGCTCAAATGCGTCACATTTTACGCTAAATTCACCAATTTGAAGGTAAAAGCTAAGAAAATGAAGCTGTAGCGATATCTCACGCGAGAGAACGGTGAAAGTTGAGTTTGTCGATTTCCTCGAAAACGGCTGTTGCTATAGCTCAAATGCGTCACATTCTACGCTAAATTCACCAATTTGAAGCTAAAAGCTAAGAAAATGAAGCTGTAGCGATATCTCACGCGAGAGAACGGTTAAAGTTGAGTTTAACGATTTCCTCGACAACGGCTGTTGCTACTGCTCAATTGCGTCACATTCCACGCTAAATTCACCAATTTGAAGCTAAAAGCTAAGAAATTGAAGCTGTAGCGATACCTCACGAGAGAGAACGGTGAAAGTTTAGTTTGTCGATTTCCTCGAAAACGGCTGTTGCTATAGCCCAATTGCGTAACATTCCACGCTAAAATCACCAATTTGAAGCTAAAAGTGTGACGTCCCGCGTACCGCGAACGTCTTGATTCTTTGCCTTCTTATCTTTCATCTTGTTAATAACTAAATATATTCCACACCGCTCATAGTCGAAGTCAAATAATCAATAGTTCACAGTCGATCATCATCCGTTCTCCAGAAACACAGCATTACTCATAAAATAGCCACACACATTACACTTACGCACACAGAAATCAAGTTAATTACAATAATTATAAATCTTACACACATCATACATATCAAACACTCTACACAAATAACCGTAATTATGTAACGCCAATCATTCCCTAGGAATGATTGTGCGATCGCGTCAACTCATAATTAGCATTAATTAGGATAGTAATAATAGTCAAACTCTTCCGCTCGTCATCGGACGAGCACTCCCTCAAAACCACATATATTTTCCACAAACCTAACAGCCCTTCTGGCGAAGTTACTTTTAGCTCACCCCTTAGACTACAAATGTACCACCCGATAGATCGATATCGACCGTCGATTATGACGTACGAGCGCGACGTCATGCGCGTAGTGCTCCTTTCGCCTCTCTGCGCATCTCGCGCTTGCGCCATACCTCCTTCTCAGGGAGTACGCCTGCGTGATGGCCCTTCTGGCATTCCACGCATGCGCCGTACCTATTGTCGCGCACAAGAGTGGATGCGCATTGCCCGAAGAGAGCAATGCGCCTGCGCAAACGACGAAGTCTCCGCTGCTTGCAGCTAGAGACAGAGTCGAGAAAAGAGATAGATTGAGAGTCGTAGAGACAAGACATATAATTTACACAGAGTTAGATTTCAAGTTTTACAGATAGATTTAGAGAAGAGATTGAGAAACATACAGAACATACAGAGAGACTTACAGAGAGACATACAGAGAGACATTACAGAAAATCCTTAGAGTTCTAGAGTTACGCATTTAATTAGTTGATTTATATATATTCTACATTCAATTCATAGAGATAGAGTCTCTTTCTTCTTTCCACGAATATCATAATTACATTTCTCTCTTAACCATTATATTAATAACTTACACATTTCTCAAGATTCGATTATAACTTTAATTTATTCTAATTTATCGTAGTGTATAAATCTACAAGTTCATTTATATTAATAAATATCTATTTTGAGAGTACCCCGAATTATTAAACCGGTTAACAGTTTAATCCTCCGGATAAGTAATATTGAGCTTAACCAGTAGAGTCAGTGAAAGCCTTCATCCTCCACCCAAGAGCGACACGTCCTCCACCCGCTACAGCCCTACCAGCCAACCACCCTTTAGCAGGGACGATTCCGGCCAATTCTCGTCGCTAAGGGTCTCGCACAAGGTACACGTCCTACGAGAATCACCTCGAAGGTAAGTAGGAAGGTATTCCAGAGAAAATTCATTTATCGGCATTCGATCGCTGACTCAAGTCGAGTTGCGGACGAGTGGTTTACGATAACCCTTTCCAAATATTCACCTCCACACGGAAGCGGTCATCCTAGCGAACCTAGCCGCGTCCAGGACGTGACATATTAAAATTGGTGGCAGCGGTGGGATTGATCGATATCTCTGAAAAATAAAAACGCTGACATATTATAATTGGTAGCGTTGTGGGATATCGTATATCGTATAATTGCTCACGTAGCACCGATAGTTGAAAAGTTCATAGTTTTATCTTCCTAAACTTGCACGATGGATGGAACCGCGCGATCGAACAGTGACGAATCGACCGGACAGGTTTTCGATTCCTCTCAAGATGAAAGGACAAATTTTACAGAAACTTATAATGAACTATTAACTGGACTCGCGAAAATCGCATTACAAGTCGAAAAACTATCCGCAATGCCCCGTCGGATAGACGATGTAGAAGATTTATTAGGACGACTCACTGATCACGTTGAATTTAATCAGAGCCAAAATTACCAAGATCGCGAAAATTCTAGAATTCCAAATTATCACCCGCAAGATACATTCCGCGAAAATTCTCACCTAAAATTAAAAGACGTTCTCGACACCATTCCAATTTTCGATGGATATAATATTAGCGTATTTCAGTTCGAAAGATTTTGCGAAAGGGCTTGTGATATGATCGCACCTCACCTAGAAAATGCTTTTGTCAAGTTATTAACTAACAAATTGCGGAAACGTGCATTGCAAGCATTAGACGACTACAATCCGACGACCTTAGGAGCTTTTCTCGACCGTTTAAAACGTATTTTCGCCCCTCAAAAATCCGTAAATCAGTACAGAGGAGAATTGGGCAGCCTCTTTATGCATGACGACGAACATCTTTTAGATTACATTGGACGCGTAAAAGATTTACAGACCGCATTACTAGACGCCGAAAAACGCGCTCATGGCCCCTTATCATCAACGACGCGAGCCGAAATTCAACGCGACGTTACGGAAGATTTTTGTAACGGCCTGCCGACAGAATTGAGAATGTTACTGAAAATCGAAGGCTATAGAACGTTTGAACAGGCAACGTTAATGGCTATCGAACTTTCGCAGCAGATGGAGAGCCAACGAGCCCGCCGTCGGAACCAAACCGCGAGGGAAACGAAACGCGGAGAAATTTTTTCGGGCGCAAAGGAACCTTCATCGCGAACTAGAAACAATTATGATCGGAATAACGAGCCGCGAGAAGAATACTCGACAAATAACCGTTCTTTTAATACCCGTCGTCCAGATCCCAATAGACCCCCGATAACTCCACATAAATCGTGTAGATACTGCAAGAAAGAAGGTCACGAAATCGAAGAATGCCGCAAATTAGCTTATCGCAAATCGCAAGAGCAAAGTAATTCGCCGTCGGGAAACGAAACGACGACTTCCGGATTCGACGTCCGCCGAGAAGTCCCACCGTTAATAGGACGCCAGAGTCAAAATTCTAAATCCGCAACCGAACATATCGAACGCGATTTCAATAACGGAACAGTCGCAGTAATTAAATTATCAGACACAGTTCCTACTCTTACGCTTCGATCATACGAAACCCTTTCACCTTCGGCGTACCGAGGTAGCACCGAAACGAAAGATTCGTCAAATTCCAAATCGTCAATAGTAAACACGAAGTCTCAAGGATCAAGCAAATCCGTCGCGTCTAAATTCACGAAGCCTACGAAATCTAACGGGTTAAATGAAACCGTAGCTTCGAAATTTATCGAAAATTCTAAATCAATTGGATCGAACGAATCCATCCCATCGAAAATTAAACACATTCCCAAGTCTCCTAAATCTAACAAGTCCTCTAATTCTATTACGTCCCCTAAACCTACGAAATTTCCTAAATCTACCAAAATTTCTAAATCTAACGGATCAAATGCATCCGTCGCGACAAAAATCACGAAATTCCCCAAATTTACTAAATCTAGGAAAATTACTAAAACTACTAAATCCTCGAAATCTAAGAAACCTCTTGCCCTAAAAAATATTGAATCTCCCGAATCCACAAAATTTAATGAATCTCTCTCCCTCAACTCTAATACTGTCACGCGTATATTATCGGAAGACCGTGACTCTCCCCCGATCCCCCTTTCCCAAGAATCTAATACGCTAGCCGCGTCAATGCATACCATTCCACACGTCTCAAAAACCCCTCCGATACTTCTCACTCCAATTGGCCACAAGGTGCCAACGCAAGATTTCCCCATAGCCGTGTCATCCCGCAAACCCTTTAGAAGAAAAAGAGTCAAAAATTACTCATCCAGCGATGATCTATCGAGCACGGGCACTCCGCCCGCCACTAAAAAGAAAAGGAAAGAAAGGAAATGGAAATTTAAGCTCTCGGACTACGAGTACGAAATACAGTACAAAAAGGGATCCTTAAACTCCAACGCAGACGCATTATCGCGTAACCCTGTAAAAGAAGAAAATTAGATACCCCTCCTCCCCCTATAGTACGTACAATATCTAACTACTTACCTAATTGCAGATGTGCATCGCACCGTACCATACCAGCAAACCTCAGAAAGGATTCCAGATCTCAGATGCTGTCAGATTGTTTGGAAACCTCACTCATCTCCGATGCTCGTACTATACGGCCATAAAAAGGGACAACGAAGAATCCTACGATTGCCTCATTTGCCTTCGCTGCTGGAACCAGGAGCGCGAGGAAGGACCACACGAGCTTCAAACTCACCATTTTTTGCACAACCTCCGTAACCTAAACATAAAATGTTACAGATGCAAGATATCAATAATTCGCGAAAGACGTGTTATAGATTGCCCCGCGTGTTGCCACGTATACTATAACTACGGGATCGCACACAAGAATCTAAACGAACTACTCATCGTTAGTTACAATAGCATCTTTGCCTCAAAAGCTCCCTAAAAGAAAAGAAATGAAAATTAATTATTATTTAGCCTTGATGGTCCCCTAAAAGAAAAAGAAATGAAAATTAATTATTATTTTTGCCTTGATGGTCCCCTAAAAGAAAAGGAAACGAAAATTAATTATTATTTTTGCCTTGCAGGCTCCCTAAAAGAAAAGAAATGAAATTTCATCATTATTTTTGCCTTGTAGGCTCCCTAAAAGAAAAGAAATGAAATTTCATCACTATTTTTGCCTTGTAGGCTCCCTAAAAGAAAAGAAAGGAAATTTCATCATTATTTTTGCCTTGTAGGCTCCCTAAAAGAAAAGAAAGGAAATTTCATCATTATTTTTGCCCTGCAGGCTCCCTAAAAGAAAAAGAAATGAAAATTAACTATTATTTTTGCCTTGTAGGCTCCCTAAAAGATAAGAAATGAAGATTAATTATTATTTTGCCTCAATGGTTACCTAAAAGAAAAGAAATTATTATTATTTTGCCTTAATGGCGACCTAAGGAAAAGGAAGGAACATTCACCATTATTGTTTTGCCTTAAAAGCTCCACAAGGAAGAGATAAGAAAATCTTAGTACTATTATTTTTGCCCTAATGACTTCCTAAATGGAAATTCCTTTTTATTACTATTTGTTCCTTGCGCCTTTAAGGTTCTCGAAAACGGAAAAGAAGAGGAAATTCTCATTTCCCTATCTTACGTCCTTCAACTTACGAGACTTCATCTCATTCTTATATACATAAAGTATACCTTCGTATTCTACGTTGTTACTATATGTACTAATAACATTTTTTCCTCATTTCAGATTAACACAAACACATGCGTTCAAACACACAGATACACATAGAAACACATATACATAAGTTAAGCTTCCCATATATTATACGAAAAACTCGAAATGATTATAATTCATTAATTTTATAATTTAATAAGTTACTTTAATCGAACGCGTACAAAGTTTGTTCACAATTACATATATATATCTATGTAATTTTATATCTATTTCGCAGAACATTTAGCAATAAGTACTCTAATTCTCTTACACAATTCTATACACCACTGACACGGGCTGACTAGGTATGACCGTGGTGGCGGGCATCAGAACATCTCAACTGCACATCCTCTCAACACGGAAGACGTACATCGATCTTCTACACCAAGGCAATTACGACCTCTAAGAGCTACTTATGGCGCAAAACCAGAATCTCACGCAGAAGTCATCATTGCGACACACACTTCCACATGATTGTTCATCCACG
Organism: Tiphia femorata; assembly: GCA_944319695.1. Lineage (NCBI taxonomy): Eukaryota > Metazoa > Arthropoda > Insecta > Hymenoptera > Tiphiidae > Tiphia > Tiphia femorata. The sequence goes on from CALUEP010000014.1 coordinate 20,017, forward strand.
ACGAACACCATAATCATGGGATCTGAGCGAACAGCGGCGATGTGAACTACATACGAGGGATCGATACGAACGGGTTTCGGATCGATCATACAGGATTACAACCCATCTCTACCCCAAGTCACCAGATCACCCGAGGGGATCCATCGACTAAAGCGATAGACGAAGAGGACTTCAATCGCAAGTCCACATGGGATATTGTATGCTTGCGTAAGAAAGGACATTCCGGCTAACCTCGAGGAAGGAAGCATCGTTCTACCTTCTGCCGACACGGAAACACCTTCTGGCAAGAATCTCCGGCTCAACATGTAGATCCAAGCCTACGATATCTTGTACGAAGTAATCGTCACAACGATACACGGCAACACGGACACACCAGCTGCAACCGCACAAGTATCCGAGGAAGTAGCTTCTGCATCCATAACCTCTGCGTAAGAAGTAACGACGATGGCAAAGCTACGGAAGTTACACGATTCTTCGCACCATAAGCTCGTAACCTGCTGCCGCAATTGCCGAAGCATCCAAGGAAGACAATCCAACTACAAATCATCACCTGAAGACTCAACGATTTTATCTCGCCACTCATACTGTCAGTGCCCTTCCGAACAACACTTTTAAACACTCACTTTTTTAACATAGGAGAACGAATGTATCGACCAGAACAAATCTGAAGCGCCAGCTTTGTTCTCAATAAGAAGGGGGGTGTGACGTCCCGCGTACCGCGAACGTCTTGATTCTTTGCCTTCTTATCTTTCATCTTGTTAATAACTAAATATATTCCACACCGCTCATAGTCGAAGTCAAATAATCAATAGTTCACAGTCGATCATCATCCGTTCTCCAGAAACACAGCATTACTCATAAAATAGCCACACACATTACACTTACGCACACAGAAATCAAGTTAATTACAATAATTATAAATCTTACACACATCATACATATCAAACACTCTACACAAATAACCGTAATTATGTAACGCCAATCATTCCCTAGGAATGATTGTGCGATCGCGTCAACTCATAATTAGCATTAATTAGGATAGTAATAATAGTCAAACTCTTCCGCTCGTCATCGGACGAGCACTCCCTCAAAACCACATATATTTTCCACAAACCTAACAGCCCTTCTGGCGAAGTTACTTTTAGCTCACCCCTTAGACTACAAATGTACCACCCGATAGATCGATATCGACCGTCGATTATGACGTACGAGCGCGACGTCATGCGCGTAGTGCTCCTTTCGCCTCTCTGCGCATCTCGCGCTTGCGCCATACCTCCTTCTCAGGGAGTACGCCTGCGTGATGGCCCTTCTGGCATTCCACGCATGCGCCGTACCTATTGTCGCGCACAAGAGTGGATGCGCATTGCCCGAAGAGAGCAATGCGCCTGCGCAAACGACGAAGTCTCCGCTGCTTGCAGCTAGAGACAGAGTCGAGAAAAGAGATAGATTGAGAGTCGTAGAGACAAGACATATAATTTACACAGAGTTAGATTTCAAGTTTTACAGATAGATTTAGAGAAGAGATTGAGAAACATACAGAACATACAGAGAGACTTACAGAGAGACATACAGAGAGACATTACAGAAAATCCTTAGAGTTCTAGAGTTACGCATTTAATTAGTTGATTTATATATATTCTACATTCAATTCATAGAGATAGAGTCTCTTTCTTCTTTCCACGAATATCATAATTACATTTCTCTCTTAACCATTATATTAATAACTTACACATTTCTCAAGATTCGATTATAACTTTAATTTATTCTAATTTATCGTAGTGTATAAATCTACAAGTTCATTTATATTAATAAATATCTATTTTGAGAGTACCCCGAATTATTAAACCGGTTAACAGTTTAATCCTCCGGATAAGTAATATTGAGCTTAACCAGTAGAGTCAGTGAAAGCCTTCATCCTCCACCCAAGAGCGACACGTCCTCCACCCGCTACAGCCCTACCAGCCAACCACCCTTTAGCAGGGACGATTCCGGCCAATTCTCGTCGCTAAGGGTCTCGCACAAGGTACACGTCCTACGAGAATCACCTCGAAGGTAAGTAGGAAGGTATTCCAGAGAAAATTCATTTATCGGCATTCGATCGCTGACTCAAGTCGAGTTGCGGACGAGTGGTTTACGATAACCCTTTCCAAATATTCACCTCCACACGGAAGCGGTCATCCTAGCGAACCTAGCCGCGTCCAGGACGTGACAAAAGCTAAGAAAATGAAGCTGTAGCGATACCTCACGAGAGAGAACGGTGAAAGTTTAGTTTGTCGATTTCCTCGAAAACGGCTGTTGCTATAGCCCAATTGCGTAACATTCCACGCTAAAATCACCAATTTGAAGCTAAAAGCTAAGAAAATGAAGCTGTAGCGATATCTCACGCGAGAGAACGGTGAAAGTTGAGTTTGTCGATTTTCTCGAAAACGGCTGTTGCTATAGCTCAAATGCGTCACATTCTACGCTAAATTCACCAATTTGAAGCTAAAAGCTAAGAAAATGAAGCTGTAGGGATACCTCACGAGAGAGAACGGGGAAAGTTGAGTTTGTCGATTTCCTCGAAAACGGCTGTTGCTATAGCCCAATTGCGTCACATTCCACACTAAAATCACCAATTTGAAGCTAAAAGCTAAGAAAATGAAGCTGTAGCGATATCTCACGCGAGAGAACGGTGAAATTTGAGTTTGACGATTTACTCGACAACGGCTGTTGCTATTGCTCACTTGCGTCACATTCCACGCTAAATTCACCAATTTGAAGCTAAAAGCTAAGAAAATGAAGCTGTAGCGATATCTCACGCGAGAGAACGGGGAAAGTTGAGTTTGTCGATTTCCTCGAAAACGGCTGTTGCTATAGCTCAAATGCGTCACATTCTACGCTAAATTCACCAATTTGAAGCTAAAAGCTAAGAAAATGAAGCTGTAGCGATATCTCACGCGAGAGAACGGTGAAATTTGAGTTTGACGATTTACTCGACAACGGCTGTTGCTATTGCTCAATTGCGTCACATTCCACGCTAAATACACCAATGTGAAGCTAAAAGCTAAGAAAATGAAGGTGTAGCGATATCTCACGCGAGAGAACGGTGGAAGTTGAGTTTGACGATTTCCTCGACAAGGCTGTTGCTACAGCTCAAATGCGTCACATTCCATGTTAAATTCACCAGTTTGAAGCTAAAAGCTAAGAAAATGAGGCTGTAGCGATATCTCACGCAAGAGAACGGTGGAAGTTGAGTTTGAAGATTTCCTCGACTACGGCTGTTGCTACAGCTCAATTGCGTCACATTCTACGCTAAATTCACCAATTTGAAGCTAAAAGCTAAGAAAATGAAGGTGTAGCGATATCTCACGCGAGAGAACGGTGGAAGTTGAGTTTGACGATTTCCTCGACAAGGCTGTTGCTACAGCTCAAATGCGTCACATTCCATGTTAAATTCACCAGTTTGAAGCTAAAAGCTAAGAAAATGAGGCTGTAGCGATATCTCACGCGAGAGAACGGTGGAAGTTGAGTTTGAAGATTTCCTCGACTACGGCTGTTGCTACAGCTCAATTGCGTCACATTCTACGCTAAATTCACCAATTTGAAGCTAAAAGCTAAGAAAATGAAGCTGTAGCGATATCTCACGCGAGAGAACGGTGAAAGTTGAGTTTGTCGATTTTCTCGAAAACGGCTGTTGCTATAGCTCAAATGCGTCACATTCTACGCTAAATTCACCAATTTGAAGCTAAAAGCTAAGAAAATGAAGCTGTAGCGATATCTCACGCGAGAGAACGGTGAAAGTTGAGTTTGACGATTTCCTCGACAACGGCTGTTGCTACAGCCCAATTGCGTCACATTCCACGCTAAATTCACCAATTTGAAGCTAAAAGCTAAGAAAATGAAGCTGTAGCGATATCTCACGCGAGAGAACGGGCAAAGTTGAGTTTGTCGATTTCCTCGAAAACGGCTGTTGCTATAGCTCAAATGCGTCACATTCTACGCTAAATTCACCAATTTGAAGCTAAAAGCTAAGAAAATGAAGCTGTAGCGATATCTCACGCGAGAGAACGGTGAAATTTGAGTTTGACGATTTCCTCGACAACGGCTGTTGCTACTGCTCAATTGCGTCACATTCCACGCTAAATTCACCAATTTGAAGCTAAAAGCTAAGAAAATGAAGCTGTAGCGATATCTCACGCGAGAGAACGGTGAAAGTTGAGTTTGTCGATTTCCTCGAAAACGGCTGTTGCTATAGCTCAAATGCGTCACATTCTACGCTAAATTCACCAATTTGAAGCTAAAAGCTAAGAAAATGAAGCTGTAGCGATATCTCACGCGAGAGAACGGTTAAAGTTGAATTTGACGATTTCCTCGACAACGGCTGTTGCTACAGCCCAATTACGTCACATTCCACGCTAAATTCACCAATTTGAAGCTAAAAGCTAAGAAATTGAAGCTGTAGCGATATCTCACGCGAGAGAACGGGCAAAGTTGAGTTTGTCGATTTCCTCGAAAACGGCTGTTGCTATAGCCCAATTGCGTCACATTCCACACTAAAATCCCCAATTTGAAGCTAAAAGCTAAGAAAATGAAGCTGTAGCGATATCTCACGCGAGAGAACGGTGAAATTTGAGTTTGACGATTTCCTCGACAACGGCTGTTGCTACTGCTCAATTGCGTCACATTCCACGCTAAATTCACCAATTTGAAGCTAAAAGCTAAGAAAATGAAGCTGTAGCGATATCTCACGCGAGAGAACGGTTAAAGTTGAATTTGACGATTTCCTCGACAACGGCTGTTGCTACAGCCCAATTACGTCACATTCCACGCTAAATTCACCAATTTGAAGCTAAAAGCTAAGAAAATGAAGCTGTAGCGATATCTCACGCGAGAGAACGGTGAAATTTGAGTTTGACGATTTCCTCGACAACGGCTGTTGCTACTGCTCAATTGCGTCACATTTCACGCTAAATTCACCAATTTGAAGCTAAAAGCTAAGAAAATGAAGCTGTAGCGATATCTCACGCGAGAGAACGGGCAAAGTTGAGTTTGTCGATTTCTTCGAAAACGGCTGTTGCTATAGCTCAAATGCGTCACATTTTACGCTAAATTCACCAATTTGAAGGTAAAAGCTAAGAAAATGAAGCTGTAGCGATATCTCACGCGAGAGAACGGTGAAAGTTGAGTTTGTCGATTTCCTCGAAAACGGCTGTTGCTATAGCTCAAATGCGTCACATTCTACGCTAAATTCACCAATTTGAAGCTAAAAGCTAAGAAAATGAAGCTGTAGCGATATCTCACGCGAGAGAACGGTTAAAGTTGAGTTTAACGATTTCCTCGACAACGGCTGTTGCTACTGCTCAATTGCGTCACATTCCACGCTAAATTCACCAATTTGAAGCTAAAAGCTAAGAAATTGAAGCTGTAGCGATACCTCACGAGAGAGAACGGTGAAAGTTTAGTTTGTCGATTTCCTCGAAAACGGCTGTTGCTATAGCCCAATTGCGTAACATTCCACGCTAAAATCACCAATTTGAAGCTAAAAGTGTGACGTCCCGCGTACCGCGAACGTCTTGATTCTTTGCCTTCTTATCTTTCATCTTGTTAATAACTAAATATATTCCACACCGCTCATAGTCGAAGTCAAATAATCAATAGTTCACAGTCGATCATCATCCGTTCTCCAGAAACACAGCATTACTCATAAAATAGCCACACACATTACACTTACGCACACAGAAATCAAGTTAATTACAATAATTATAAATCTTACACACATCATACATATCAAACACTCTACACAAATAACCGTAATTATGTAACGCCAATCATTCCCTAGGAATGATTGTGCGATCGCGTCAACTCATAATTAGCATTAATTAGGATAGTAATAATAGTCAAACTCTTCCGCTCGTCATCGGACGAGCACTCCCTCAAAACCACATATATTTTCCACAAACCTAACAGCCCTTCTGGCGAAGTTACTTTTAGCTCACCCCTTAGACTACAAATGTACCACCCGATAGATCGATATCGACCGTCGATTATGACGTACGAGCGCGACGTCATGCGCGTAGTGCTCCTTTCGCCTCTCTGCGCATCTCGCGCTTGCGCCATACCTCCTTCTCAGGGAGTACGCCTGCGTGATGGCCCTTCTGGCATTCCACGCATGCGCCGTACCTATTGTCGCGCACAAGAGTGGATGCGCATTGCCCGAAGAGAGCAATGCGCCTGCGCAAACGACGAAGTCTCCGCTGCTTGCAGCTAGAGACAGAGTCGAGAAAAGAGATAGATTGAGAGTCGTAGAGACAAGACATATAATTTACACAGAGTTAGATTTCAAGTTTTACAGATAGATTTAGAGAAGAGATTGAGAAACATACAGAACATACAGAGAGACTTACAGAGAGACATACAGAGAGACATTACAGAAAATCCTTAGAGTTCTAGAGTTACGCATTTAATTAGTTGATTTATATATATTCTACATTCAATTCATAGAGATAGAGTCTCTTTCTTCTTTCCACGAATATCATAATTACATTTCTCTCTTAACCATTATATTAATAACTTACACATTTCTCAAGATTCGATTATAACTTTAATTTATTCTAATTTATCGTAGTGTATAAATCTACAAGTTCATTTATATTAATAAATATCTATTTTGAGAGTACCCCGAATTATTAAACCGGTTAACAGTTTAATCCTCCGGATAAGTAATATTGAGCTTAACCAGTAGAGTCAGTGAAAGCCTTCATCCTCCACCCAAGAGCGACACGTCCTCCACCCGCTACAGCCCTACCAGCCAACCACCCTTTAGCAGGGACGATTCCGGCCAATTCTCGTCGCTAAGGGTCTCGCACAAGGTACACGTCCTACGAGAATCACCTCGAAGGTAAGTAGGAAGGTATTCCAGAGAAAATTCATTTATCGGCATTCGATCGCTGACTCAAGTCGAGTTGCGGACGAGTGGTTTACGATAACCCTTTCCAAATATTCACCTCCACACGGAAGCGGTCATCCTAGCGAACCTAGCCGCGTCCAGGACGTGACATATTAAAATTGGTGGCAGCGGTGGGATTGATCGATATCTCTGAAAAATAAAAACGCTGACATATTATAATTGGTAGCGTTGTGGGATATCGTATATCGTATAATTGCTCACGTAGCACCGATAGTTGAAAAGTTCATAGTTTTATCTTCCTAAACTTGCACGATGGATGGAACCGCGCGATCGAACAGTGACGAATCGACCGGACAGGTTTTCGATTCCTCTCAAGATGAAAGGACAAATTTTACAGAAACTTATAATGAACTATTAACTGGACTCGCGAAAATCGCATTACAAGTCGAAAAACTATCCGCAATGCCCCGTCGGATAGACGATGTAGAAGATTTATTAGGACGACTCACTGATCACGTTGAATTTAATCAGAGCCAAAATTACCAAGATCGCGAAAATTCTAGAATTCCAAATTATCACCCGCAAGATACATTCCGCGAAAATTCTCACCTAAAATTAAAAGACGTTCTCGACACCATTCCAATTTTCGATGGATATAATATTAGCGTATTTCAGTTCGAAAGATTTTGCGAAAGGGCTTGTGATATGATCGCACCTCACCTAGAAAATGCTTTTGTCAAGTTATTAACTAACAAATTGCGGAAACGTGCATTGCAAGCATTAGACGACTACAATCCGACGACCTTAGGAGCTTTTCTCGACCGTTTAAAACGTATTTTCGCCCCTCAAAAATCCGTAAATCAGTACAGAGGAGAATTGGGCAGCCTCTTTATGCATGACGACGAACATCTTTTAGATTACATTGGACGCGTAAAAGATTTACAGACCGCATTACTAGACGCCGAAAAACGCGCTCATGGCCCCTTATCATCAACGACGCGAGCCGAAATTCAACGCGACGTTACGGAAGATTTTTGTAACGGCCTGCCGACAGAATTGAGAATGTTACTGAAAATCGAAGGCTATAGAACGTTTGAACAGGCAACGTTAATGGCTATCGAACTTTCGCAGCAGATGGAGAGCCAACGAGCCCGCCGTCGGAACCAAACCGCGAGGGAAACGAAACGCGGAGAAATTTTTTCGGGCGCAAAGGAACCTTCATCGCGAACTAGAAACAATTATGATCGGAATAACGAGCCGCGAGAAGAATACTCGACAAATAACCGTTCTTTTAATACCCGTCGTCCAGATCCCAATAGACCCCCGATAACTCCACATAAATCGTGTAGATACTGCAAGAAAGAAGGTCACGAAATCGAAGAATGCCGCAAATTAGCTTATCGCAAATCGCAAGAGCAAAGTAATTCGCCGTCGGGAAACGAAACGACGACTTCCGGATTCGACGTCCGCCGAGAAGTCCCACCGTTAATAGGACGCCAGAGTCAAAATTCTAAATCCGCAACCGAACATATCGAACGCGATTTCAATAACGGAACAGTCGCAGTAATTAAATTATCAGACACAGTTCCTACTCTTACGCTTCGATCATACGAAACCCTTTCACCTTCGGCGTACCGAGGTAGCACCGAAACGAAAGATTCGTCAAATTCCAAATCGTCAATAGTAAACACGAAGTCTCAAGGATCAAGCAAATCCGTCGCGTCTAAATTCACGAAGCCTACGAAATCTAACGGGTTAAATGAAACCGTAGCTTCGAAATTTATCGAAAATTCTAAATCAATTGGATCGAACGAATCCATCCCATCGAAAATTAAACACATTCCCAAGTCTCCTAAATCTAACAAGTCCTCTAATTCTATTACGTCCCCTAAACCTACGAAATTTCCTAAATCTACCAAAATTTCTAAATCTAACGGATCAAATGCATCCGTCGCGACAAAAATCACGAAATTCCCCAAATTTACTAAATCTAGGAAAATTACTAAAACTACTAAATCCTCGAAATCTAAGAAACCTCTTGCCCTAAAAAATATTGAATCTCCCGAATCCACAAAATTTAATGAATCTCTCTCCCTCAACTCTAATACTGTCACGCGTATATTATCGGAAGACCGTGACTCTCCCCCGATCCCCCTTTCCCAAGAATCTAATACGCTAGCCGCGTCAATGCATACCATTCCACACGTCTCAAAAACCCCTCCGATACTTCTCACTCCAATTGGCCACAAGGTGCCAACGCAAGATTTCCCCATAGCCGTGTCATCCCGCAAACCCTTTAGAAGAAAAAGAGTCAAAAATTACTCATCCAGCGATGATCTATCGAGCACGGGCACTCCGCCCGCCACTAAAAAGAAAAGGAAAGAAAGGAAATGGAAATTTAAGCTCTCGGACTACGAGTACGAAATACAGTACAAAAAGGGATCCTTAAACTCCAACGCAGACGCATTATCGCGTAACCCTGTAAAAGAAGAAAATTAGATACCCCTCCTCCCCCTATAGTACGTACAATATCTAACTACTTACCTAATTGCAGATGTGCATCGCACCGTACCATACCAGCAAACCTCAGAAAGGATTCCAGATCTCAGATGCTGTCAGATTGTTTGGAAACCTCACTCATCTCCGATGCTCGTACTATACGGCCATAAAAAGGGACAACGAAGAATCCTACGATTGCCTCATTTGCCTTCGCTGCTGGAACCAGGAGCGCGAGGAAGGACCACACGAGCTTCAAACTCACCATTTTTTGCACAACCTCCGTAACCTAAACATAAAATGTTACAGATGCAAGATATCAATAATTCGCGAAAGACGTGTTATAGATTGCCCCGCGTGTTGCCACGTATACTATAACTACGGGATCGCACACAAGAATCTAAACGAACTACTCATCGTTAGTTACAATAGCATCTTTGCCTCAAAAGCTCCCTAAAAGAAAAGAAATGAAAATTAATTATTATTTAGCCTTGATGGTCCCCTAAAAGAAAAAGAAATGAAAATTAATTATTATTTTTGCCTTGATGGTCCCCTAAAAGAAAAGGAAACGAAAATTAATTATTATTTTTGCCTTGCAGGCTCCCTAAAAGAAAAGAAATGAAATTTCATCATTATTTTTGCCTTGTAGGCTCCCTAAAAGAAAAGAAATGAAATTTCATCACTATTTTTGCCTTGTAGGCTCCCTAAAAGAAAAGAAAGGAAATTTCATCATTATTTTTGCCTTGTAGGCTCCCTAAAAGAAAAGAAAGGAAATTTCATCATTATTTTTGCCCTGCAGGCTCCCTAAAAGAAAAAGAAATGAAAATTAACTATTATTTTTGCCTTGTAGGCTCCCTAAAAGATAAGAAATGAAGATTAATTATTATTTTGCCTCAATGGTTACCTAAAAGAAAAGAAATTATTATTATTTTGCCTTAATGGCGACCTAAGGAAAAGGAAGGAACATTCACCATTATTGTTTTGCCTTAAAAGCTCCACAAGGAAGAGATAAGAAAATCTTAGTACTATTATTTTTGCCCTAATGACTTCCTAAATGGAAATTCCTTTTTATTACTATTTGTTCCTTGCGCCTTTAAGGTTCTCGAAAACGGAAAAGAAGAGGAAATTCTCATTTCCCTATCTTACGTCCTTCAACTTACGAGACTTCATCTCATTCTTATATACATAAAGTATACCTTCGTATTCTACGTTGTTACTATATGTACTAATAACATTTTTTCCTCATTTCAGATTAACACAAACACATGCGTTCAAACACACAGATACACATAGAAACACATATACATAAGTTAAGCTTCCCATATATTATACGAAAAACTCGAAATGATTATAATTCATTAATTTTATAATTTAATAAGTTACTTTAATCGAACGCGTACAAAGTTTGTTCACAATTACATATATATATCTATGTAATTTTATATCTATTTCGCAGAACATTTAGCAATAAGTACTCTAATTCTCTTACACAATTCTATACACCACTGACACGGGCTGACTAGGTATGACCGTGGTGGCGGGCATCAGAACATCTCAACTGCACATCCTCTCAACACGGAAGACGTACATCGATCTTCTACACCAAGGCAATTACGACCTCTAAGAGCTACTTATGGCGCAAAACCAGAATCTCACGCAGAAGTCATCATTGCGACACACACTTCCACATGATTGTTCATCCACGACGAACACCATAATCATGGGATCTGAGCGAACAGCGGCGATGTGAACTACATACGAGGGATCGATACGAACGGGTTTCGGATCGATCATACAGGATTACAACCCATCTCTACCCCAAGTCACCAGATCACCCGAGGGGATCCATCGACTAAAGCGATAGACGAAGAGGACTTCAATCGCAAGTCCACATGGGATATTGTATGCTTGCGTAAGAAAGGACATTCCGGCTAACCTCGAGGAAGGAAGCATCGTTCTACCTTCTGCCGACACGGAAACACCTTCTGGCAAGAATCTCCGGCTCAACATGTAGATCCAAGCCTACGATATCTTGTACGAAGTAATCGTCACAACGATACACGGCAACACGGACACACCAGCTGCAACCGCACAAGTATCCGAGGAAGTAGCTTCTGCATCCATAACCTCTGCGTAAGAAGTAACGACGATGGCAAAGCTACGGAAGTTACACGATTCTTCGCACCATAAGCTCGTAACCTGCTGCCGCAATTGCCGAAGCATCCAAGGAAGACAATCCAACTACAAATCATCACCTGAAGACTCAACGATTTTATCTCGCCACTCATACTGTCAGTGCCCTTCCGAACAACACTTTTAAACACTCACTTTTTTAACATAGGAGAACGAATGTATCGACCAGAACAAATCTGAAGCGCCAGCTTTGTTCTCAATAAGAAGGGGGGTGTGACGTCCCGCGTACCGCGAACGTCTTGATTCTTTGCCTTCTTATCTTTCATCTTGTTAATAACTAAATATATTCCACACCGCTCATAGTCGAAGTCAAATAATCAATAGTTCACAGTCGATCATCATCCGTTCTCCAGAAACACAGCATTACTCATAAAATAGCCACACACATTACACTTACGCACACAGAAATCAAGTTAATTACAATAATTATAAATCTTACACACATCATACATATCAAACACTCTACACAAATAACCGTAATTATGTAACGCCAATCATTCCCTAGGAATGATTGTGCGATCGCGTCAACTCATAATTAGCATTAATTAGGATAGTAATAATAGTCAAACTCTTCCGCTCGTCATCGGACGAGCACTCCCTCAAAACCACATATATTTTCCACAAACCTAACAGCCCTTCTGGCGAAGTTACTTTTAGCTCACCCCTTAGACTACAAATGTACCACCCGATAGATCGATATCGACCGTCGATTATGACGTACGAGCGCGACGTCATGCGCGTAGTGCTCCTTTCGCCTCTCTGCGCATCTCGCGCTTGCGCCATACCTCCTTCTCAGGGAGTACGCCTGCGTGATGGCCCTTCTGGCATTCCACGCATGCGCCGTACCTATTGTCGCGCACAAGAGTGGATGCGCATTGCCCGAAGAGAGCAATGCGCCTGCGCAAACGACGAAGTCTCCGCTGCTTGCAGCTAGAGACAGAGTCGAGAAAAGAGATAGATTGAGAGTCGTAGAGACAAGACATATAATTTACACAGAGTTAGATTTCAAGTTTTACAGATAGATTTAGAGAAGAGATTGAGAAACATACAGAACATACAGAGAGACTTACAGAGAGACATACAGAGAGACATTACAGAAAATCCTTAGAGTTCTAGAGTTACGCATTTAATTAGTTGATTTATATATATTCTACATTCAATTCATAGAGATAGAGTCTCTTTCTTCTTTCCACGAATATCATAATTACATTTCTCTCTTAACCATTATATTAATAACTTACACATTTCTCAAGATTCGATTATAACTTTAATTTATTCTAATTTATCGTAGTGTATAAATCTACAAGTTCATTTATATTAATAAATATCTATTTTGAGAGTACCCCGAATTATTAAACCGGTTAACAGTTTAATCCTCCGGATAAGTAATATTGAGCTTAACCAGTAGAGTCAGTGAAAGCCTTCATCCTCCACCCAAGAGCGACACGTCCTCCACCCGCTACAGCCCTACCAGCCAACCACCCTTTAGCAGGGACGATTCCGGCCAATTCTCGTCGCTAAGGGTCTCGCACAAGGTACACGTCCTACGAGAATCACCTCGAAGGTAAGTAGGAAGGTATTCCAGAGAAAATTCATTTATCGGCATTCGATCGCTGACTCAAGTCGAGTTGCGGACGAGTGGTTTACGATAACCCTTTCCAAATATTCACCTCCACACGGAAGCGGTCATCCTAGCGAACCTAGCCGCGTCCAGGACGTGACAAAAGCTAAGAAAATGAAGCTGTAGCGATACCTCACGAGAGAGAACGGTGAAAGTTTAGTTTGTCGATTTCCTCGAAAACGGCTGTTGCTATAGCCCAATTGCGTAACATTCCACGCTAAAATCACCAATTTGAAGCTAAAAGCTAAGAAAATGAAGCTGTAGCGATATCTCACGCGAGAGAACGGTGAAAGTTGAGTTTGTCGATTTTCTCGAAAACGGCTGTTGCTATAGCTCAAATGCGTCACATTCTACGCTAAATTCACCAATTTGAAGCTAAAAGCTAAGAAAATGAAGCTGTAGGGATACCTCACGAGAGAGAACGGGGAAAGTTGAGTTTGTCGATTTCCTCGAAAACGGCTGTTGCTATAGCCCAATTGCGTCACATTCCACACTAAAATCACCAATTTGAAGCTAAAAGCTAAGAAAATGAAGCTGTAGCGATATCTCACGCGAGAGAACGGTGAAATTTGAGTTTGACGATTTACTCGACAACGGCTGTTGCTATTGCTCACTTGCGTCACATTCCACGCTAAATTCACCAATTTGAAGCTAAAAGCTAAGAAAATGAAGCTGTAGCGATATCTCACGCGAGAGAACGGGGAAAGTTGAGTTTGTCGATTTCCTCGAAAACGGCTGTTGCTATAGCTCAAATGCGTCACATTCTACGCTAAATTCACCAATTTGAAGCTAAAAGCTAAGAAAATGAAGCTGTAGCGATATCTCACGCGAGAGAACGGTGAAATTTGAGTTTGACGATTTACTCGACAACGGCTGTTGCTATTGCTCAATTGCGTCACATTCCACGCTAAATACACCAATGTGAAGCTAAAAGCTAAGAAAATGAAGGTGTAGCGATATCTCACGCGAGAGAACGGTGGAAGTTGAGTTTGACGATTTCCTCGACAAGGCTGTTGCTACAGCTCAAATGCGTCACATTCCATGTTAAATTCACCAGTTTGAAGCTAAAAGCTAAGAAAATGAGGCTGTAGCGATATCTCACGCAAGAGAACGGTGGAAGTTGAGTTTGAAGATTTCCTCGACTACGGCTGTTGCTACAGCTCAATTGCGTCACATTCTACGCTAAATTCACCAATTTGAAGCTAAAAGCTAAGAAAATGAAGCTGTAGCGATATCTCACGCGAGAGAACGGTGAAAGTTGAGTTTGTCGATTTTCTCGAAAACGGCTGTTGCTATAGCTCAAATGCGTCACATTCTACGCTAAATTCACCAATTTGAAGCTAAAAGCTAAGAAAATGAAGCTGTAGCGATATCTCACGCGAGAGAACGGTGAAAGTTGAGTTTGACGATTTCCTCGACAACGGCTGTTGCTACAGCCCAATTGCGTCACATTCCACGCTAAATTCACCAATTTGAAGCTAAAAGCTAAGAAAATGAAGCTGTAGCGATATCTCACGCGAGAGAACGGGCAAAGTTGAGTTTGTCGATTTCCTCGAAAACGGCTGTTGCTATAGCTCAAATGCGTCACATTCTACGCTAAATTCACCAATTTGAAGCTAAAAGCTAAGAAAATGAAGCTGTAGCGATATCTCACGCGAGAGAACGGTGAAATTTGAGTTTGACGATTTCCTCGACAACGGCTGTTGCTACTGCTCAATTGCGTCACATTCCACGCTAAATTCACCAATTTGAAGCTAAAAGCTAAGAAAATGAAGCTGTAGCGATATCTCACGCGAGAGAACGGTGAAAGTTGAGTTTGTCGATTTCCTCGAAAACGGCTGTTGCTATAGCTCAAATGCGTCACATTCTACGCTAAATTCACCAATTTGAAGCTAAAAGCTAAGAAAATGAAGCTGTAGCGATATCTCACGCGAGAGAACGGTTAAAGTTGAATTTGACGATTTCCTCGACAACGGCTGTTGCTACAGCCCAATTACGTCACATTCCACGCTAAATTCACCAATTTGAAGCTAAAAGCTAAGAAATTGAAGCTGTAGCGATATCTCACGCGAGAGAACGGGCAAAGTTGAGTTTGTCGATTTCCTCGAAAACGGCTGTTGCTATAGCCCAATTGCGTCACATTCCACACTAAAATCCCCAATTTGAAGCTAAAAGCTAAGAAAATGAAGCTGTAGCGATATCTCACGCGAGAGAACGGTGAAATTTGAGTTTGACGATTTCCTCGACAACGGCTGTTGCTACTGCTCAATTGCGTCACATTCCACGCTAAATTCACCAATTTGAAGCTAAAAGCTAAGAAAATGAAGCTGTAGCGATATCTCACGCGAGAGAACGGGGAAAGTTGAGTTTGTCGATTTCCTCGAAAACGGCTGTTGCTAAAGCTCAAATGCGTCACATTCTACGCTAAATTCACCAATTTGAAGCTAAAAGCTAAGAAAATGAAGCTGTAGCGATATCTCACGCGAGCGAACGGTGAATGTTGAGTTTGTCGATTTCCTCGAAAACGGTTGTTGCTATAGCTCAAATGCGTCACATTCTACGCTAAATTCACCAATTTGAAGCTAAAAGCTAAGAAAATGAAGCTGTAGCGATATCTCACGCGAGAGAACGGTGAAAGTTGAGTTTGTCGATTTCCTCGAAAACGGCTGTTGCTACAACCCAATTACGTCACATTCCACGCTAAATTCACCAATTTGAAGCTAAAAGCTAAGAAATTGAAGCTGTAGCGATATCTCACGCGAGAGAACGGGGAAAGTTGAGTTTGTCGATTTCCTCGACAACGGCTGTTGCTACTGCTCAATTGCGTCACATTCCACGCTAAATTCACCAATTTGAAGCTAAAAGCTAAGAAAATGAAGCTGTAGCGATATCTCACGCGAGAGAACGGGCAAAGTTGAGTTTGTCGATTTCCTCGACAACGGCTGTTGCTACTGCTCAATTGCGTCACATTCCACGCTAAATTCACCAATTTGAAGCTAAAAGCTAAGAAAATGAAGCTGTAGCGATATCTCACGCGAGAGAACGGGCAAAGTTGAGTTTGTCGATTTCCTCGAAAACGGCTGTTGCTATAGCTCAAATGCGTCACATTCTACGCTAAATTCACCAATTTGAAGCTAAAAGCTAAGAAAATGAAGCTGTAGCGATATCTCACGCGAGCGAACGGTGAAAGTTGAGTTTGTCGATTTCTTCGAAAACGGCTGTTGCTATAGCTCAAATGCGTCACATTCTACGCTAAATTCACCAATTTGAAGCTAAAAGCTAAGAAAATGAAGCTGTAGCGATATCTCACGCGAGAGAACGGTGAAAGTTGAGTTTGACGATTTCCTCGACTACGGCTGTTGCTACAGCTCAATTGCGTCACATTCCACGCTAAATACACCAATTTGAAGCTAAAAGCTAAGAAATTGAAGCTGTAGCGATATCTCACGCGAGAGAACGGTGAAAGTTGAGTTTGACGATTTCCTCGAAAACGGCTGTTGCTATAGCCCAATTGCGTCACATTCCACGCTAAAATCCCCAATTTGAAGCTAAAAGCTAAGAAAATGAAGCTGTAGCGATATCTCACGCGAGAGAACGGTGAAAGTTGAGTTTGACGATTTCCTCGACAACGGCTGTTGCTATAGCCCAATTGCGTCACATTCCACGCTAAAATCACTAACTTGAAGCTAAAAGCTAAGAAAATGAAGCTGTAGCGATATCTCACGCGAGAGAACGGTGAAAGTTGAGTTTGTCGATTTTCTCGAAAACGGCTGTTGCTATAGCTCAAATGCGTCACATTCTACGCTAAATTCACCAATTTGAAGCTAAAAGCTAAGAAAATGAAGCTGTAGCGATATCTCACGCGAGAGAACGGTGAAAGTTGAGTTTGACGATTTCCTCGACAACGGCTGTTGCTACAGCCCAATTGCGTCACATTCCACGCTAAAATCACCAATTTGAAGCTAAAAGCTAAGAAAATGAAGCTGTAGCGATATCTCACGCGAGAGAACGGTGAAAGTTGAGTTTGTCGATTTCCTCGAAAACGGCTGTTGCTATAGCTCAAATGCGTCACATTCTACGCTACATTCACCAATTTGAAGCTAAAAGCTAAGAAATTGAAGCTGTAGCGATACCTCACGCGAGAGAACGGGGAAAATTGAGTTTGTCGATCTCCTCGAAAACGGCTGTTGCTATAGCTAAAATGCGTCACATTCTACGCTAAATTCACCAATTTGAAGCTAAAAGCTAAGAAAATGTAGCTGTAGCGATATCTCACGCTAGAGAACGGGGAAAGTTGAGTTTGTCGGTTTCCTCGAAAACGGCTGTGGCTATAGCCCAATGGCGTCACATTCCACGTTAAAATCCCCAATTTGAAGCTAAAAGCTAAGAAAATGAAGCTGTAGCGATATCTCACGCGAGAGAACGGTGAAATTTGAGTTTGACGATTTCCTCGACAACGGCTGTTGCTACTGCTCAATTGCGTCACATTCCACGCTAAATTCACCAATTTGAAGCTAAAAGCTAAGAAAATGAAGCTGTAGCGATATCTCACGCGAGAGAACGGGCAAAGTTGAGTTTGTCGATTTCCTCGAAAACGGCTGTTGCTATAGCTCAAATGCGTCACATTCTACGCTAAATTCACCAATTTGAAGCTAAAAGCTAAGAATATGAAGCTGTAGCGATATCTCACGCGAGCGAACGGTGAAAGTTGAGTTTGTCGATTTCCTCGAAAACGGCTGTTGCTATAGCTCAAATGCGTCACATTCTACGCTAAATTCACCAATTTGAAGCTAAAAGCTAAGAAAATGAAGCTGTAGCGATATCTCACGCGAGAGAACGGTGAAAGTTGAGTTTGTCGATTTCCTCGAAAACGGCTGTTGCTATAGCTCAAATGCGTCACATTCTACGCTAAATTCACCAATTTGAAGCTAAAAGCTAAGAAAATGAAGCTGTAGCGATATCTCACGCGAGAGAACGGTTAAAGTTGAATTTGACGATTTCCTCGACAACGGCTGTTGCTACAGCCCAATTACGTCACATTCCACGCTAAATTCACCAATTTGAAGCTAAAAGCTAAGAAATTGAAGCTGTAGCGATATCTCACGCGAGAGAACGGGCAAAGTTGAGTTTGACGATTTCCTCGACAACGGCTGTTGCTACAGCTCAATTGTGTCACATTCCACGCTAAATTCACCAATTTGAAGCTAAAAGCTAAGAAATTGAAGCTGTAGCGATACCTCACGCGAGAGAACGGTGAAAGTTGAGTTTGTCGATTTCCTTGAAAACGGCTGTTGCTATAGCCCAATTGCGTCACATTCCACGCTAAATTCACCAATTTGAAGCTAAAAGCTAAGAAAATGAAGCTGTAGCGATATCTCACGCGAGAGAACGGTGAAAGTTGAGTTTATCGATTTCCTCGAAAACGGCTGTTGCTATAGCTCAAATGCGTCAGATTCTACGCTAAATTCACCAATTTGAAGCTAAAAGCTAAGAAAATGAAGCTGTAGCGATATCTCACGCGAGAGAACGGTGAAAGTTGAGTTTGACGATTTCCTCGACTACGGCTGTTGCTACAGCTCAATTGCGTCACATTCCACGCTAAATTCACCAATTTGAAGCTAAAAGCTAAGAAATTGAAGCTGCAGCGATACCTCACGCGAGAGAACGGTGAGAGTTGAGTTTGTCGATTTCCTTGAAAACGGCTGTTGCTATAGTCCAATTGCGTCACATTCCACGCTAAATTCACCAATTTGAAGCTAAAAGCTAAGAAAATGAAGCTGTAGCGATATCTCACGCGAGAGAACGGGCAAAGTAGAGTTTGTCGATTTCCTCGAAAACGGCTGTTGCTATAGCCCAGTTACGTCACATTCCACGCTAAATTCACCAATTTGAAGCTAAAAGCTAAGAAAATGAAGCTGTAGCGATATCTCACGCGAGAGAACGGGCAAAGTTGAGTTTGTCGATTTCCTCGAAAACGGCTGTTGCTATAGCTCAAATGCGAAACATTCTACGCTAAATTCACCAATTTGAAGCTAAAAGCTAAGAAAATGAAGCTGTAGCGATATCTCACGCGAGAGAACGGTGAAAGTTGAGTTTGACGATTTCCTCGACTACGGCTGTTGCTACAGCTCAATTGCGTCACATTCCACGCTAAATTCACCAATTTGAAGCTAAAAGCTAAGAAATTGAAGCTGTAGCGATACCTCACGCGAGAGTACGGTGAAAGTTGAGTTTGTCGATTTCCTTGAAAACGGCTGTTGCTATAGCCCAATTGCGTCACATTCCACGCTAAATTCACCAATTTGAAGCTAAAAGCTAAGAAAATGAAGCTGTAGCGATATCTCACGCGAGAGAACGGTGAAAGTTGAGTTTATCGATTTCCTCGAAAACGGCTGTTGCTATAGCTCAAATGCGTCACATTCTACGCTAAATTCACCAATTTGAAGCTAAAAGCTAAGAAAATGAAGCTGTAGCGATATCTCACGCGAGAGAACGGTGAAAGTTGAGTTTGACGATTTCCTCGACTACGGCTGTTGCTACAGCTCAATTGCGTCACATTCCACGCTAAATTCACCAATTTGAAGCTAAAAGCTAAGAAATTGAAGCTGCAGCGATACCTCACGCGAGAGAACGGTGAGAGTTGAGTTTGTCGATTTCCTTGAAAACGGCTGTTGCTATAGTCCAATTGCGTCACATTCCACGCTAAATTCACCAATTTGAAGCTAAAAGCTAAGAAAATGAAGCTGTAGCGATATCTCACGCGAGAGAACGGGCAAAGTAGAGTTTGTCGATTTCCTCGAAAACGGCTGTTGCTATAGCTCAAATGCGTCCCATTCTACGCTAAATTCACCAATTTGAAGCTAAAAGCTAAGAAAATGAAGCTGTAGCGATATCTCACGCAAGAGAACGGTGAAATTTGAATTTGACGATTTCCTCGACAACGGCTGTTGCTACTGCTCAATTGCGTCACATTCCACGCTAAATTCACCAATTTGAAGCTAAAAGCTAAGAAAATGAAGCTGTAGCGATATCTCACGCGAGAGAACGGGGAAAGTTGAGTTTGTCGATTTCCTCGAAAACGGCTGTTGCTATAGCTCAAATGCGTCACATTCTACGCTAAATTCACCAATTTGAAGCTAAAAGCTAAGAAAGTGATGCTGTAGCGATATCTCACGCGAGAGAACGGTGAAAGTTGAGTTTGTCGATTTCCTCGAAAACGGCTGTTGCTATAGCTCAAATGCGTCACATTCTACGCTAAATTCACCAATTTGAAGCTAAAAGCTAAGAAAATGAAGCTGTAGCGATATCTCCCGCGAGAGAACGGTGAAATTTGAGTTTCACGATTTCCTCGACAACGGCTGTTGCTACTGCTCAATTGCGTCACGTTCTACGCTAAATTCACCAATTTGAAGCTAAAAGCTAAGAAAATAGAGCTGTAGCGATATCTCACGCGAGAGAACGGTGGAAGTTGAGTTTGACGATTTCCTCGACTACGGCTGTTGCTACAGTTCAATTGCGTCACATTCTACGCTAAATTCACCAATTTGAAGCTAAAAGCTAAGAAAATGAATCTGTAGCGATATCTCACGCGAGAGAACGGTGGAAGTTGAGTTTGACGATTTCCTCGACTACGGCTGTTGCTACAGTTCAATTGCGTCACATTATACGCTAAATTCACCAATTTGAAGCTAAAAGCTAAGCAAATGGAGCTGTAGCGACATCTCACGAGAGAGAACGGTGAAAGTTGAGTTTGACGATTTCCTCGACTACGGCTGTTGCTACAACTCAATTGCGTCACATTCTACGCTAAATTCACCAATTTGAAGCTAAAAGCTAAGAAAATGAAGCTGTAGCGATATCTCACGCGAGAGAACGGTGGAAGTTGAGTTTGACGATTTCCTCGACAACGGCTGTTGCTATAGCTCAAATGCGTCACATTCCACGTTAAATTCACCAATTTGAAGCTAAAAGCTAAGAAATTGAAGCTGTAGCGATATCTCACGCGAGAGAACGGTGAAAGTTGAGTTTGTCGATTTCCTCGAAAACGGCTGTTGCTATAGCTCAAATGCGAAACATTCTACGCTAAATTCACCAATTTGAAACTAAAAGCTAAGAAAATGAAGCTGTAGCGATATCTCACGCGAGAGAACGGGGAAAGTTGAGTTTGTTGATTTCCTCGAAAACGGCTGTTGCTATAGCCCAATTGCGTCACATTCCACGCTAAAATCCCCAATTTGAAGCTAAAAGCTAAGAAAATGAAGCTGTAGCGATATCTCACGCGAGAGAACGGTGAAAGTTGATTTTGACGATTTCCTCGACAACGGCTGTTGCTATAGCCCAATTGCGTCACATTCCACGCTAAAATCACTAATTTGAAGCTAAAAGCTAAGAAAATGAAGCTGTAGCGATATATCACGCGAGAGAACGGTGAAAGTTGAGTTTGTCGATTTTCTCGAAAACGGCTGTTGCTATAGCTCAAATGCGTCACATTCTACGCTAAATTCACCAATTTGAAGCTAAAAGCTAAGAAAATGAAGCTGTAGCGATATCTCACGCGAGAGAACGGTGAAATTTGAGTTTGACGATTTACTCGACAACGGCTGTTGCTATTGCTCAATTGCGTCACATTCCACGCTAAATACACCAATGTGAAGCTAAAAGCTAAGAAAATGAAGGTGTAGCGATATCTCACGCGAGAGAACGGTGGAAGTTGAGTTTGACGATTTCCTCGTTAAGGCTGTTGCTACAGCTCAAATGCGTCACATTCCATGTTAAATTCACCAGTTTGAAGCTAAAAGCTAAGAAAATGAGGCTGTAGCGATATCTCACGCGAGAGAACGGTGGAAGTTGAGTTTGAAGATTTCCTCGACTACGGCTGTTGCTACAGCTCAATTGCGTCACATTCTACGCTAAATTCACCAATTTGAAGCTAAAAGCTAAGAAAATGAAGCTGTAGCGATATCTCACGCGAGAGAACGGTGAAAGTTGAGTTTGT
The DNA here is from genome assembly GCA_944319695.1 of Tiphia femorata. Classification (NCBI taxonomy): domain Eukaryota; kingdom Metazoa; phylum Arthropoda; class Insecta; order Hymenoptera; family Tiphiidae; genus Tiphia; species Tiphia femorata. The sequence continues at coordinate 42,208 of CALUEP010000014.1, forward strand.
CGATTTTCTCGAAAACGGCTGTTGCTATAGCTCAAATGCGTCACATTCTACGCTAAATTCACCAATTTGAAGCTAAAAGCTAAGAAAATGAAGCTGTAGCGATATCTCACGCGAGAGAACGGTGAAAGTTGAGTTTGACGATTTCCTCGACTACGGCTGTTGCTACAGCTCAATTGCGTCACATTCCACGCTAAATTCACCAATTTGAAGCTAAAAGCTAAGAAATTGAAGCTGTAGCGATACCTCACGCGAGAGAACGGTGAAAGTTGAGTTTGTCGATTTCCTTGAAAACGGCTGTTGCTATAGCCCAATTGCGTCACATTCCACGCTAAATTCACCAATTTGAAGCTAAAAGCTAAGAAAATGAAGCTGTAGCGATATCTCACGCGAGAGAACGGTGAAAGTTGAGTTTATCGATTTCCTCGAAAACGGCTGTTGCTATAGCTCAAATGCGTCACATTCTACGCTAAATTCACCAATTTGAAGCTAAAAGCTAAGAAAATGAAGCTGTAGCGATATCTCACGCGAGAGAACGGTGAAAGTTGAGTTTGACGATTTCCTCGACTACGGCTGTTGCTACAGCTCAATTGCGTCACATTCCACGCTAAATTCACCAATTTGAAGCTAAAAGCTAAGAAATTGAAGCTGCAGCGATACCTCACGCGAGAGAACGGTGAGAGTTGAGTTTGTCGATTTCCTTGAAAACGGCTGTTGCTATAGTCCAATTGCGTCACATTCCACGCTAAATTCACCAATTTGAAGCTAAAAGCTAAGAAAATGAAGCTGTAGCGATATCTCACGCGAGAGAACGGTGAAAGTTGAGTTTATCGATTTCCTCGAAAACGGCTGTTGCTATAGCTCAAATGCGTCACATTCTACGCTAAATTCACCAATTTGAAGCTAAAAGCTAAGAAAATGAAGCTGTAGCGATATCTCACGCGAGAGAACGGTGAAAGTTGAGTTTGACGATTTCCTCGACTACGGCTGTTGCTACAGCTCAATTGCGTCACATTCCACGCTAAATTCACCAATTTGAAGCTAAAAGCTAAGAAATTGAAGCTGCAGCGATACCTCACGCGAGAGAACGGTGAGAGTTGAGTTTGTCGATTTCCTTGAAAACGGCTGTTGCTATAGTCCAATTGCGTCACATTCCACGCTAAATTCACCAATTTGAAGCTAAAAGCTAAGAAAATGAAGCTGTAGCGATATCTCACGCGAGAGAACGGGCAAAGTAGAGTTTGTCGATTTCCTCGAAAACGGCTGTTGCTATAGCTCAAATGCGAAACATTCTACGCTAAATTCACCAATTTGAAGCTAAAAGCTAAGAAAATGAAGCTGTAGCGATATCTCACGCGAGAGAACGGTGAAAGTTGAGTTTGACGATTTCCTCGACTACGGCTGTTGCTACAGCTCAATTGCGTCACATTCCACGCTAAATTCACCAATTTGAAGCTAAAAGCTAAGAAATTGAAGCTGTAGCGATACCTCACGCGAGAGAACGGTGAAAGTTGAGTTTGTCGATTTCCTTGAAAACGGCTGTTGCTATAGCCCAATTGCGTCACATTCCACGCTAAATTCACCAATTTGAAGCTAAAAGCTAAGAAAATGAAGCTGTAGCGATATCTCACGCGAGAGAACGGTGAAAGTTGAGTTTATCGATTTCCTCGAAAACGGCTGTTGCTATAGCTCAAATGCGTCACATTCTACGCTAAATTCACCAATTTGAAGCTAAAAGCTAAGAAAATGAAGCTGTAGCGATATCTCACGCGAGAGAACGGTGAAAGTTGAGTTTGACGATTTCCTCGACTACGGCTGTTGCTACAGCTCAATTGCGTCACATTCCACGCTAAATTCACCAATTTGAAGCTAAAAGCTAAGAAATTGAAGCTGCAGCGATACCTCACGCGAGAGAACGGTGAGAGTTGAGTTTGTCGATTTCCTTGAAAACGGCTGTTGCTATAGTCCAATTGCGTCACATTCCACGCTAAATTCACCAATTTGAAGCTAAAAGCTAAGAAAATGAAGCTGTAGCGATATCTCACGCGAGAGAACGGGCAAAGTAGAGTTTGTCGATTTCCTCGAAAACGGCTGTTGCTATAGCTCAAATGCGTCCCATTCTACGCTAAATTCACCAATTTGAAGCTAAAAGCTAAGAAAATGAAGCTGTAGCGATATCTCACGCAAGAGAACGGTGAAATTTGAATTTGACGATTTCCTCGACAACGGCTGTTGCTACTGCTCAATTGCGTCACATTCCACGCTAAATACACCAATTTGAAGCTAAAAGCTAAGAAATTGAAGCTGTAGCGATATCTCACGCGAGAGAACGGTGAAAGTTGAGTTTGACGATTTCCTCGAAAACGGCTGTTGCTATAGCCCAATTGCGTCACATTCCACGCTAAAATCCCCAATTTGAAGCTAAAAGCTAAGAAAATGAAGCTGTAGCGATATCTCACGCGAGAGAACGGTGAAAGTTGAGTTTGACGATTTCCTCGACAACGGCTGTTGCTACAGCCCAATTGCGTCACATTCCACGCTAAAATCACCAATTTGAAGCTAAAAGCTAAGAAAATGAAGCTGTAGCGATATCTCACGCGAGAGAACGGTGAAAGTTGATTTTGACGATTTCCTCGACAACGGCTGTTGCTATAGCCCAATTGCGTCACATTCCACGCTAAAATCACTAATTTGAAGCTAAAAGCTAAGAAAATGAAGCTGTAGCGATATATCACGCGAGAGAACGGTGAAAGTTGAGTTTGTCGATTTTCTCGAAAACGGCTGTTGCTATAGCTCAAATGCGTCACATTCTTGTGACGTCCCGCGTACCGCGAACGTCTTGATTCTTTGCCTTCTTATCTTTCATCTTGTTAATAACTAAATATATTCCACACCGCTCATAGTCGAAGTCAAATAATCAATAGTTCACAGTCGATCATCATCCGTTCTCCAGAAACACAGCATTACTCATAAAATAGCCACACACATTACACTTACGCACACAGAAATCAAGTTAATTACAATAATTATAAATCTTACACACATCATACATATCAAACACTCTACACAAATAACTGTAATTATGTAACGCCAATCATTCCCTAGGAATGATTGTGTGATCGCGTCAACTCATAATTAGCATTAATTAGGATAGTAATAATAGTCAAACTCTTCCGCTCGTCATCGGACGAGCACTCCCTCAAAACCACATATATTTTCCACAAACCTAACAGCCCTTCTGGCGAAGTTACTTTTAGCTCACCCCTTAGACTACAAATGTACCACCCGATAGATCGATATCGACCGTCGATTATGACGTACGAGCGCGACGTCATGCGCGTAGTGCTCCTTTCGCCTCTCTGCGCATCTCGCGCTTGCGCCATACCTCCTTCTCAGGGAGTACGCCTGCGTGATGGCCCTTCTGGCATTCCACGCATGCGCCGTACCTATTGTCGCGCACAAGAGTGGATGCGCATTGCCCGAAGAGAGCAATGCGCCTGCGCAAACGACGAAGTCTCCGCTGCTTGCAGCTAGAGACAGAGTAGAGAGATAGATTGAGAGTCGTAGAGACAAGACATATAATTTACACAGAGTTAGATTTCAAGACACAGATAGATTTAGAGAGATAGATTGAGAGTCGTAGAGACAAGACATATAATTTACACAGAGTTAGATTTCAAGACACAGATAGTTTTAGAGAGATAGATTGAGAGTCGTAGAGACAAGACATATAATTTACACAGAGTTAGATTTCAAGTTTTACAGATAGATTTAGAGAGATAGATTGAGAGTCGTAGAGACAAGACATATAATTTACACAGAGTTAGATTTCAAGTTTTACAGATAGATTTAGAGAAGAGATTGAGAGACATTCAGGGAAACATACAGATAGATTCAGAGAAGAGATATAGAGACATACATAGAGACATTACAGAAAATCCTTAGAGTTCTAGAGTTACGCATTTAATTAGTTGATTTATATGTATTCTACATTCAATTCATAGAGATAGAGTCTCTTTCTTCTTTCTACGAATATTATAATTCACATTCTCTCTTAACAATTACATTAATAATTTACACAATTCTCAAGATTCGACCATAATTCTAATTTATTCTAATTTATCGTAGTGTATAAATCTACAAATTCATTTATATTAATAAATATCTATTTCGAGAGTACTCCGAATTATTAAATCGGTTAACAGTTTAATCCTCCGGATAAGTAATATTGAGCTTAACCAGTAGAGTCAGTGAAAGCCTTCATCCTCCACCCAAGAGCGACACGTCCTCCACCCGCTACAGCCCTACCAGCCAACCACCCTTTAGCAGGGACGATTCCGGCCAATTCTCGTCGCTAAGGGTCTCGCACAAGGTACACGTCCTACGAGAATCACCTCGAAGGTAAGTAGGAAGGTATTCCAGAGAAAATTCATTTATCGGCATTCGATCGCTGACTCAAGTCGAGTTGCGGACGAGTGGTTTACGATAACCCTTTCCAAATATTCACCTCCACACGGAAGCGGTCATCCTAGCGAACCTAGCCGCGTCCAGGACGTGACATTCTACGCTAAATTCACCAATTTGAAGCTAAAAGCTAAGAAAATGAAGCTGTAGCGATATCTCACGCGAGAGAACGGTGAAAGTTGAGTTTGACGATTTCCTCGACAACGGCTGTTGCTATAGCTCAAATGCGTCACATTCTACGCTACATTCACCAATTTGAAGCTAAAAGCTAAGAAATTGAAGCTGTAGCGATACCTCACGCGAGAGAACGGGGAAAATTGAGTTTGTCGATCTCCTCGAAAACGGCTGTTGCTATAGTCCAATTGCGTCACATTCCACGCTAAATTCACCAATTTGAAGCTAAAAGCTAAGAAAATGAAGCTGTAGCGATATCTCACGCTAGAGAACGGGGAAAGTTGAGTTTGTCGGTTTCCTCGAAAACGGCTGTTGCTATAGCCCAATGGCGTCACATTCCACGTTAAAATCCCCAATTTGAAGCTAAAAGCTAAGAAAATGAAGCTGTAGCGATATCTCACGCGAGAGAACGGTGAAATTTGAGTTTGACGATTTCCTCGACAACGGCTGTTGCTACTGCTCAATTGCGTCACATTCCACGCTAAATTCACCAATTTGAAGCTAAAAGCTAAGAAAATGAAGCTGTAGCGATATCTCACGCGAGAGAACGGGCAAAGTTGAGTTTGTCGATTTCCTCGAAAACGGCTGTTGCTATAGCTCAAATGCGTCACATTCTACGCTAAATTCACCAATTTGAAGCTAAAAGCTAAGAAAAAGAAGCTGTAGCGATATCTCACGCGAGAGAACGGTGAAAGTTGAGTTTGTCGATTTCCTCGAAAACGGCTGTTGCTATAGCTCAAATGCGTCACATTCTACGCTAAATTCACCAATTTGAAGCTAAAAGCTAAGAAAATGAAGCTGTAGCGATATCTCACGCGAGAGAACGGTTAAAGTTGAATTTGACGATTTCCTCGACAACGGCTGTTGCTACAGCCCAATTACGTCACATTCCACGCTAAATTCACCAATTTGAAGCTAAAAGCTAAGAAATTGAAGCTGTAGCGATATCTCACGCGAGAGAACGGGCAAAGTTGAGTTTGACGATTTCCTCGACAACGGCTGTTGCTACAGCTCAATTGTGTCACATTCCACGCTAAATTCACCAATTTGAAGCTAAAAGCTAAGAAATTGAAGCTGTAGCGATACCTCACGCGAGAGAACGGTGAAAGTTGAGTTTGTCGATTTCCTTGAAAACGGCTGTTGCTATAGCCCAATTGCGTCACATTCCACGCTAAATTCACCAATTTGAAGCTAAAAGCTAAGAAAATGAAGCTGTAGCGATATCTCACGCGAGAGAACGGTGAAAGTTGAGTTTATCGATTTCCTCGAAAACGGCTGTTGCTATAGCTCAAATGCGTCAGATTCTACGCTAAATTCACCAATTTGAAGCTAAAAGCTAAGAAAATGAAGCTGTAGCGATATCTCACGCGAGAGAACGGTGAAAGTTGAGTTTGACGATTTCCTCGACTACGGCTGTTGCTACAGCTCAATTGCGTCACATTCCACGCTAAATTCACCAATTTGAAGCTAAAAGCTAAGAAATTGAAGCTGCAGCGATACCTCACGCGAGAGAACGGTGAGAGTTGAGTTTGTCGATTTCCTTGAAAACGGCTGTTGCTATAGTCCAATTGCGTCACATTCCACGCTAAATTCACCAATTTGAAGCTAAAAGCTAAGAAAATGAAGCTGTAGCGATATCTCACGCGAGAGAACGGGCAAAGTAGAGTTTGTCGATTTCCTCGAAAACGGCTGTTGCTATAGCCCAGTTACGTCACATTCCACGCTAAATTCACCAATTTGAAGCTAAAAGCTAAGAAAATGAAGCTGTAGCGATATCTCACGCGAGAGAACGGGCAAAGTTGAGTTTGTCGATTTCCTCGAAAACGGCTGTTGCTATAGCTCAAATGCGAAACATTCTACGCTAAATTCACCAATTTGAAGCTAAAAGCTAAGAAAATGAAGCTGTAGCGATATCTCACGCGAGAGAACGGTGAAAGTTGAGTTTGACGATTTCCTCGACTACGGCTGTTGCTACAACTCAATTGCGTCACATTCTACGCTAAATTCACCAATTTGAAGCTAAAAGCTAAGAAAATGAAGCTGTAGCGATATCTCACGCGAGAGAACGGTGGAAGTTGAGTTTGACGATTTCCTCGACAACGGCTGTTGCTATAGCTCAAATGCGTCACATTCCACGTTAAATTCACCAATTTGAAGCTAAAAGCTAAGAAATTGAAGCTGTAGCGATATCTCACGCGAGAGAACGGTGAAAGTTGAGTTTGTCGATTTCCTCGAAAACGGCTGTTGCTATAGCTCAAATGCGAAACATTCTACGCTAAATTCACCAATTTGAAACTAAAAGCTAAGAAAATGAAGCTGTAGCGATATCTCACGCGAGAGAACGGGGAAAGTTGAGTTTGTTGATTTCCTCGAAAACGGCTGTTGCTATAGCCCAATTGCGTCACATTCCACGCTAAAATCCCCAATTTGAAGCTAAAAGCTAAGAAAATGAAGCTGTAGCGATATCTCACGCGAGAGAACGGTGAAAGTTGATTTTGACGATTTCCTCGACAACGGCTGTTGCTATAGCCCAATTGCGTCACATTCCACGCTAAAATCACTAATTTGAAGCTAAAAGCTAAGAAAATGAAGCTGTAGCGATACCTCACGCGAGAGAACGGTGAAAGTTGAGTTTGTCGATTTCCTTGAAAACGGCTGTTGCTATAGCCCAATTGCGTCACATTCCACGCTAAATTCACCAATTTGAAGCTAAAAGCTAAGAAAATGAAGCTGTAGCGATATCTCACGCGAGAGAACGGTGAAAGTTGAGTTTATCGATTTCCTCGAAAACGGCTGTTGCTATAGCTCAAATGCGTCAGATTCTACGCTAAATTCACCAATTTGAAGCTAAAAGCTAAGAAAATGAAGCTGTAGCGATATCTCACGCGAGAGAACGGTGAAAGTTGAGTTTGACGATTTCCTCGACTACGGCTGTTGCTACAGCTCAATTGCGTCACATTCCACGCTAAATTCACCAATTTGAAGCTAAAAGCTAAGAAATTGAAGCTGCAGCGATACCTCACGCGAGAGAACGGTGAGAGTTGAGTTTGTCGATTTCCTTGAAAACGGCTGTTGCTATAGTCCAATTGCGTCACATTCCACGCTAAATTCACCAATTTGAAGCTAAAAGCTAAGAAAATGAAGCTGTAGCGATATCTCACGCGAGAGAACGGGCAAAGTAGAGTTTGTCGATTTCCTCGAAAACGGCTGTTGCTATAGCCCAGTTACGTCACATTCCACGCTAAATTCACCAATTTGAAGCTAAAAGCTAAGAAAATGAAGCTGTAGCGATATCTCACGCGAGAGAACGGGCAAAGTTGAGTTTGTCGATTTCCTCGAAAACGGCTGTTGCTATAGCTCAAATGCGAAACATTCTACGCTAAATTCACCAATTTGAAGCTAAAAGCTAAGAAAATGAAGCTGTAGCGATATCTCACGCGAGAGAACGGTGAAAGTTGAGTTTGATGATTTCCTCGACTACGGCTGTTGCTACAGCTCAATTGCGTCACATTCCACGCTAAATTCACCAATTTGAAGCTAAAAGCTAAGAAATTGAAGCTGTAGCGATACCTCACGCGAGAGAACGGTCAAAGTTGAGTTTGTCGATTTCCTTGAAAACGGCTGTTGCTATAGCCCAATTGCGTCACATTCCACGCTAAATTCACCAATTTGAAGCTAAAAGCTAAGAAAATGAAGCTGTAGCGATATCTCACGCGAGAGAACGGTGAAAGTTGAGTTTATCGATTTCCTCGAAAACGGCTGTTGCTATAGCTCAAATGCGTCACATTCTACGCTAAATTCACCAATTTGAAGCTAAAAGCTAAGAAAATGAAGCTGTAGCGATATCTCACGCGAGAGAACGGTGAAAGTTGAGTTTGACGATTTCCTCGACTACGGCTGTTGCTACAGCTCAATTGCGTCACATTCCACGCTAAATTCACCAATTTGAAGCTAAAAGCTAAGAAATTGAAGCTGCAGCGATACCTCACGCGAGAGAACGGTGAGAGTTGAGTTTGTCGATTTCCTTGAAAACGGCTGTTGCTATAGTCCAATTGCGTCACATTCCACGCTAAATTCACCAATTTGAAGCTAAAAGCTAAGAAAATGAAGCTGTAGCGATATCTCACGCGAGAGAACGGGCAAAGTAGAGTTTGTCGATTTCCTCGAAAACGGCTGTTGCTATAGCTCAAATGCGTCCCATTCTACGCTAAATTCACCAATTTGAAGCTAAAAGCTAAGAAAATGAAGCTGTAGCGATATCTCACGCAACAGAACGGTGAAATTTGAATTTGACGATTTCCTCGACAACGGCTGTTGCTACTGCTCAATTGCGTCACATTCCACGCTAAATTCACCAATTTGAAGCTAAAAGCTAAGAAAATGAAGCTGTAGCGATATCTCACGCGAGAGAACGGGGAAAGTTGAGTTTGTCGATTTCCTCGAAAACGGCTGTTGCTATAGCTCAAATGCGTCACATTCTACGCTAAATTCACCAATTTGAAGCTAAAAGCTAAGAAAGTGATGCTGTAGCGATATCTCACGCGAGAGAACGGTGAAAGTTGAGTTTGTCGATTTCCTCGAAAACGGCTGTTGCTATAGCTCAAATGCGTCACATTCTACGCTAAATTCACCAATTTGAAGCTAAAAGCTAAGAAAATGAAGCTGTAGCGATATCTCACGCGAGAGAACGGTGAAATTTGAGTTTCACGATTTCCTCGACAACGGCTGTTGCTACTGCTCAATTGCGTCACGTTCTACGCTAAATTCACCAATTTGAAGCTAAAAGCTAAGAAAATAGAGCTGTAGCGATATCTCACGCGAGAGAACGGTGGAAGTTGAGTTTGACGATTTCCTCGACTACGGCTGTTGCTACAGTTCAATTGCGTCACATTCTACGCTAAATTCACCAATTTGAAGCTAAAAGCTAAGAAAATGAATCTGTAGCGATATCTCACGCGAGAGAACGGTGGAAGTTGAGTTTGACGATTTCCTCGACTACGGCTGTTGCTACAGTTCAATTGCGTCACATTATACGCTAAATTCACCAATTTGAAGCTAAAAGCTAAGCAAATGGAGCTGTAGCGACATCTCACGAGAGAGAACGGTGAAAGTTGAGTTTGACGATTTCCTCGACTACGGCTGTTGCTACAACTCAATTGCGTCACATTCTACGCTAAATTCACCAATTTGAAGCTAAAAGCTAAGAAAATGAAGCTGTAGCGATATCTCACGCGAGAGAACGGTGGAAGTTGAGTTTGACGATTTCCTCGACAACGGCTGTTGCTATAGCTCAAATGCGTCACATTCCACGTTAAATTCACCAATTTGAAGCTAAAAGCTAAGAAATTGAAGCTGTAGCGATATCTCACGCGAGAGAACGGTGAAAGTTGAGTTTGTCGATTTCCTCGAAAACGGCTGTTGCTATAGCTCAAATGCGAAACATTCTACGCTAAATTCACCAATTTGAAACTAAAAGCTAAGAAAATGAAGCTGTAGCGATATCTCACGCGAGAGAACGGGGAAAGTTGAGTTTGTTGATTTCCTCGAAAACGGCTGTTGCTATAGCCCAATTGCGTCACATTCCACGCTAAAATCCCCAATTTGAAGCTAAAAGCTAAGAAAATGAAGCTGTAGCGATATCTCACGCGAGAGAACGGTGAAAGTTGATTTTGACGATTTCCTCGACAACGGCTGTTGCTATAGCCCAATTGCGTCACATTCCACGCTAAAATCACTAATTTGAAGCTAAAAGCTAAGAAAATGAAGCTGTAGCGATATATCACGCGAGAGAACGGTGAAAGTTGAGTTTGTCGATTTTCTCGAAAACGGCTGTTGCTATAGCTCAAATGCGTCACATTCTACGCTAAATTCACCAATTTGAAGCTAAAAGCTAAGAAAATGAAGCTGTAGCGATATCTCACGCGAGAGAACGGTGAAATTTGAGTTTGACGATTTACTCGACAACGGCTGTTGCTATTGCTCAATTGCGTCACATTCCACGCTAAATACACCAATGTGAAGCTAAAAGCTAAGAAAATGAAGGTGTAGCGATATCTCACGCGAGAGAACGGTGGAAGTTGAGTTTGACGATTTCCTCGTTAAGGCTGTTGCTACAGCTCAAATGCGTCACATTCCATGTTAAATTCACCAGTTTGAAGCTAAAAGCTAAGAAAATGAGGCTGTAGCGATATCTCACGCGAGAGAACGGTGGAAGTTGAGTTTGAAGATTTCCTCGACTACGGCTGTTGCTACAGCTCAATTGCGTCACATTCTACGCTAAATTCACCAATTTGAAGCTAAAAGCTAAGAAAATGAAGCTGTAGCGATATCTCACGCGAGAGAACGGTGAAAGTTGAGTTTGTCGATTTTCTCGAAAACGGCTGTTGCTATAGCTCAAATGCGTCACATTCTACGCTAAATTCACCAATTTGAAGCTAAAAGCTAAGAAAATGAAGCTGTAGCGATATCTCACGCGAGAGAACGGTGAAAGTTGAGTTTGACGATTTCCTCGACTACGGCTGTTGCTACAGCTCAATTGCGTCACATTCCACGCTAAATTCACCAATTTGAAGCTAAAAGCTAAGAAATTGAAGCTGTAGCGATACCTCACGCGAGAGAACGGTGAAAGTTGAGTTTGTCGATTTCCTTGAAAACGGCTGTTGCTATAGCCCAATTGCGTCACATTCCACGCTAAATTCACCAATTTGAAGCTAAAAGCTAAGAAAATGAAGCTGTAGCGATATCTCACGCGAGAGAACGGTGAAAGTTGAGTTTATCGATTTCCTCGAAAACGGCTGTTGCTATAGCTCAAATGCGTCACATTCTACGCTAAATTCACCAATTTGAAGCTAAAAGCTAAGAAAATGAAGCTGTAGCGATATCTCACGCGAGAGAACGGTGAAAGTTGAGTTTGACGATTTCCTCGACTACGGCTGTTGCTACAGCTCAATTGCGTCACATTCCACGCTAAATTCACCAATTTGAAGCTAAAAGCTAAGAAATTGAAGCTGCAGCGATACCTCACGCGAGAGAACGGTGAGAGTTGAGTTTGTCGATTTCCTTGAAAACGGCTGTTGCTATAGTCCAATTGCGTCACATTCCACGCTAAATTCACCAATTTGAAGCTAAAAGCTAAGAAAATGAAGCTGTAGCGATATCTCACGCGAGAGAACGGTGAAAGTTGAGTTTATCGATTTCCTCGAAAACGGCTGTTGCTATAGCTCAAATGCGTCACATTCTACGCTAAATTCACCAATTTGAAGCTAAAAGCTAAGAAAATGAAGCTGTAGCGATATCTCACGCGAGAGAACGGTGAAAGTTGAGTTTGACGATTTCCTCGACTACGGCTGTTGCTACAGCTCAATTGCGTCACATTCCACGCTAAATTCACCAATTTGAAGCTAAAAGCTAAGAAATTGAAGCTGCAGCGATACCTCACGCGAGAGAACGGTGAGAGTTGAGTTTGTCGATTTCCTTGAAAACGGCTGTTGCTATAGTCCAATTGCGTCACATTCCACGCTAAATTCACCAATTTGAAGCTAAAAGCTAAGAAAATGAAGCTGTAGCGATATCTCACGCGAGAGAACGGGCAAAGTAGAGTTTGTCGATTTCCTCGAAAACGGCTGTTGCTATAGCTCAAATGCGAAACATTCTACGCTAAATTCACCAATTTGAAGCTAAAAGCTAAGAAAATGAAGCTGTAGCGATATCTCACGCGAGAGAACGGTGAAAGTTGAGTTTGACGATTTCCTCGACTACGGCTGTTGCTACAGCTCAATTGCGTCACATTCCACGCTAAATTCACCAATTTGAAGCTAAAAGCTAAGAAATTGAAGCTGTAGCGATACCTCACGCGAGAGAACGGTGAAAGTTGAGTTTGTCGATTTCCTTGAAAACGGCTGTTGCTATAGCCCAATTGCGTCACATTCCACGCTAAATTCACCAATTTGAAGCTAAAAGCTAAGAAAATGAAGCTGTAGCGATATCTCACGCGAGAGAACGGTGAAAGTTGAGTTTATCGATTTCCTCGAAAACGGCTGTTGCTATAGCTCAAATGCGTCACATTCTACGCTAAATTCACCAATTTGAAGCTAAAAGCTAAGAAAATGAAGCTGTAGCGATATCTCACGCGAGAGAACGGTGAAAGTTGAGTTTGACGATTTCCTCGACTACGGCTGTTGCTACAGCTCAATTGCGTCACATTCCACGCTAAATTCACCAATTTGAAGCTAAAAGCTAAGAAATTGAAGCTGCAGCGATACCTCACGCGAGAGAACGGTGAGAGTTGAGTTTGTCGATTTCCTTGAAAACGGCTGTTGCTATAGTCCAATTGCGTCACATTCCACGCTAAATTCACCAATTTGAAGCTAAAAGCTAAGAAAATGAAGCTGTAGCGATATCTCACGCGAGAGAACGGGCAAAGTAGAGTTTGTCGATTTCCTCGAAAACGGCTGTTGCTATAGCTCAAATGCGTCCCATTCTACGCTAAATTCACCAATTTGAAGCTAAAAGCTAAGAAAATGAAGCTGTAGCGATATCTCACGCAAGAGAACGGTGAAATTTGAATTTGACGATTTCCTCGACAACGGCTGTTGCTACTGCTCAATTGCGTCACATTCCACGCTAAATACACCAATTTGAAGCTAAAAGCTAAGAAATTGAAGCTGTAGCGATATCTCACGCGAGAGAACGGTGAAAGTTGAGTTTGACGATTTCCTCGAAAACGGCTGTTGCTATAGCCCAATTGCGTCACATTCCACGCTAAAATCCCCAATTTGAAGCTAAAAGCTAAGAAAATGAAGCTGTAGCGATATCTCACGCGAGAGAACGGTGAAAGTTGAGTTTGACGATTTCCTCGACAACGGCTGTTGCTACAGCCCAATTGCGTCACATTCCACGCTAAAATCACCAATTTGAAGCTAAAAGCTAAGAAAATGAAGCTGTAGCGATATCTCACGCGAGAGAACGGTGAAAGTTGATTTTGACGATTTCCTCGACAACGGCTGTTGCTATAGCCCAATTGCGTCACATTCCACGCTAAAATCACTAATTTGAAGCTAAAAGCTAAGAAAATGAAGCTGTAGCGATATATCACGCGAGAGAACGGTGAAAGTTGAGTTTGTCGATTTTCTCGAAAACGGCTGTTGCTATAGCTCAAATGCGTCACATTCTACGCTAAATTCACCAATTTGAAGCTAAAAGCTAAGAAAATGAAGCTGTAGCGATATCTCACGCGAGAGAACGGTGAAAGTTGAGTTTGACGATTTCCTCGACAACGGCTGTTGCTATAGCTCAAATGCGTCACATTCTACGCTACATTCACCAATTTGAAGCTAAAAGCTAAGAAATTGAAGCTGTAGCGATACCTCACGCGAGAGAACGGGGAAAATTGAGTTTGTCGATCTCCTCGAAAACGGCTGTTGCTATAGTCCAATTGCGTCACATTCCACGCTAAATTCACCAATTTGAAGCTAAAAGCTAAGAAAATGAAGCTGTAGCGATATCTCACGCTAGAGAACGGGGAAAGTTGAGTTTGTCGGTTTCCTCGAAAACGGCTGTTGCTATAGCCCAATGGCGTCACATTCCACGTTAAAATCCCCAATTTGAAGCTAAAAGCTAAGAAAATGAAGCTGTAGCGATATCTCACGCGAGAGAACGGTGAAATTTGAGTTTGACGATTTCCTCGACAACGGCTGTTGCTACTGCTCAATTGCGTCACATTCCACGCTAAATTCACCAATTTGAAGCTAAAAGCTAAGAAAATGAAGCTGTAGCGATATCTCACGCGAGAGAACGGGCAAAGTTGAGTTTGTCGATTTCCTCGAAAACGGCTGTTGCTATAGCTCAAATGCGTCACATTCTACGCTAAATTCACCAATTTGAAGCTAAAAGCTAAGAAAAAGAAGCTGTAGCGATATCTCACGCGAGAGAACGGTGAAAGTTGAGTTTGTCGATTTCCTCGAAAACGGCTGTTGCTATAGCTCAAATGCGTCACATTCTACGCTAAATTCACCAATTTGAAGCTAAAAGCTAAGAAAATGAAGCTGTAGCGATATCTCACGCGAGAGAACGGTTAAAGTTGAATTTGACGATTTCCTCGACAACGGCTGTTGCTACAGCCCAATTACGTCACATTCCACGCTAAATTCACCAATTTGAAGCTAAAAGCTAAGAAATTGAAGCTGTAGCGATATCTCACGCGAGAGAACGGGCAAAGTTGAGTTTGACGATTTCCTCGACAACGGCTGTTGCTACAGCTCAATTGTGTCACATTCCACGCTAAATTCACCAATTTGAAGCTAAAAGCTAAGAAATTGAAGCTGTAGCGATACCTCACGCGAGAGAACGGTGAAAGTTGAGTTTGTCGATTTCCTTGAAAACGGCTGTTGCTATAGCCCAATTGCGTCACATTCCACGCTAAATTCACCAATTTGAAGCTAAAAGCTAAGAAAATGAAGCTGTAGCGATATCTCACGCGAGAGAACGGTGAAAGTTGAGTTTATCGATTTCCTCGAAAACGGCTGTTGCTATAGCTCAAATGCGTCAGATTCTACGCTAAATTCACCAATTTGAAGCTAAAAGCTAAGAAAATGAAGCTGTAGCGATATCTCACGCGAGAGAACGGTGAAAGTTGAGTTTGACGATTTCCTCGACTACGGCTGTTGCTACAGCTCAATTGCGTCACATTCCACGCTAAATTCACCAATTTGAAGCTAAAAGCTAAGAAATTGAAGCTGCAGCGATACCTCACGCGAGAGAACGGTGAGAGTTGAGTTTGTCGATTTCCTTGAAAACGGCTGTTGCTATAGTCCAATTGCGTCACATTCCACGCTAAATTCACCAATTTGAAGCTAAAAGCTAAGAAAATGAAGCTGTAGCGATATCTCACGCGAGAGAACGGGCAAAGTAGAGTTTGTCGATTTCCTCGAAAACGGCTGTTGCTATAGCCCAGTTACGTCACATTCCACGCTAAATTCACCAATTTGAAGCTAAAAGCTAAGAAAATGAAGCTGTAGCGATATCTCACGCGAGAGAACGGGCAAAGTTGAGTTTGTCGATTTCCTCGAAAACGGCTGTTGCTATAGCTCAAATGCGAAACATTCTACGCTAAATTCACCAATTTGAAGCTAAAAGCTAAGAAAATGAAGCTGTAGCGATATCTCACGCGAGAGAACGGTGAAAGTTGAGTTTGACGATTTCCTCGACTACGGCTGTTGCTACAACTCAATTGCGTCACATTCTACGCTAAATTCACCAATTTGAAGCTAAAAGCTAAGAAAATGAAGCTGTAGCGATATCTCACGCGAGAGAACGGTGGAAGTTGAGTTTGACGATTTCCTCGACAACGGCTGTTGCTATAGCTCAAATGCGTCACATTCCACGTTAAATTCACCAATTTGAAGCTAAAAGCTAAGAAATTGAAGCTGTAGCGATATCTCACGCGAGAGAACGGTGAAAGTTGAGTTTGTCGATTTCCTCGAAAACGGCTGTTGCTATAGCTCAAATGCGAAACATTCTACGCTAAATTCACCAATTTGAAACTAAAAGCTAAGAAAATGAAGCTGTAGCGATATCTCACGCGAGAGAACGGGGAAAGTTGAGTTTGTTGATTTCCTCGAAAACGGCTGTTGCTATAGCCCAATTGCGTCACATTCCACGCTAAAATCCCCAATTTGAAGCTAAAAGCTAAGAAAATGAAGCTGTAGCGATATCTCACGCGAGAGAACGGTGAAAGTTGATTTTGACGATTTCCTCGACAACGGCTGTTGCTATAGCCCAATTGCGTCACATTCCACGCTAAAATCACTAATTTGAAGCTAAAAGCTAAGAAAATGAAGCTGTAGCGATACCTCACGCGAGAGAACGGTGAAAGTTGAGTTTGTCGATTTCCTTGAAAACGGCTGTTGCTATAGCCCAATTGCGTCACATTCCACGCTAAATTCACCAATTTGAAGCTAAAAGCTAAGAAAATGAAGCTGTAGCGATATCTCACGCGAGAGAACGGTGAAAGTTGAGTTTATCGATTTCCTCGAAAACGGCTGTTGCTATAGTCCAATTGCGTCACATTCCACGCTAAATTCACCAATTTGAAGCTAAAAGCTAAGAAAATGAAGCTGTAGCGATATCTCACGCGAGAGAACGGGCAAAGTAGAGTTTGTCGATTTCCTCGAAAACGGCTGTTGCTATAGCCCAGTTACGTCACATTCCACGCTAAATTCACCAATTTGAAGCTAAAAGCTAAGAAAATGAAGCTGTAGCGATATCTCACGCGAGAGAACGGGCAAAGTTGAGTTTGTCGATTTCCTCGAAAACGGCTGTTGCTATAGCTCAAATGCGAAACATTCTACGCTAAATTCACCAATTTGAAGCTAAAAGCTAAGAAAATGAAGCTGTAGCGATATCTCACGCGAGAGAACGGTGAAAGTTGAGTTTGATGATTTCCTCGACTACGGCTGTTGCTACAGCTCAATTGCGTCACATTCCACGCTAAATTCACCAATTTGAAGCTAAAAGCTAAGAAATTGAAGCTGTAGCGATACCTCACGCGAGAGAACGGTCAAAGTTGAGTTTGTCGATTTCCTTGAAAACGGCTGTTGCTATAGCCCAATTGCGTCACATTCCACGCTAAATTCACCAATTTGAAGCTAAAAGCTAAGAAAATGAAGCTGTAGCGATATCTCACGCGAGAGAACGGTGAAAGTTGAGTTTATCGATTTCCTCGAAAACGGCTGTTGCTATAGCTCAAATGCGTCACATTCTACGCTAAATTCACCAATTTGAAGCTAAAAGCTAAGAAAATGAAGCTGTAGCGATATCTCACGCGAGAGAACGGTGAAAGTTGAGTTTGACGATTTCCTCGACTACGGCTGTTGCTACAGCTCAATTGCGTCACATTCCACGCTAAATTCACCAATTTGAAGCTAAAAGCTAAGAAATTGAAGCTGCAGCGATACCTCACGCGAGAGAACGGTGAGAGTTGAGTTTGTCGATTTCCTTGAAAACGGCTGTTGCTATAGTCCAATTGCGTCACATTCCACGCTAAATTCACCAATTTGAAGCTAAAAGCTAAGAAAATGAAGCTGTAGCGATATCTCACGCGAGAGAACGGGCAAAGTAGAGTTTGTCGATTTCCTCGAAAACGGCTGTTGCTATAGCTCAAATGCGTCCCATTCTACGCTAAATTCACCAATTTGAAGCTAAAAGCTAAGAAAATGAAGCTGTAGCGATATCTCACGCAAGAGAACGGTGAAATTTGAATTTGACGATTTCCTCGACAACGGCTGTTGCTACTGCTCAATTGCGTCACATTCCACGCTAAATTCACCAATTTGAAGCTAAAAGCTAAGAAAGTGATGCTGTAGCGATATCTCACGCGAGAGAACGGTGAAAGTTGAGTTTGTCGATTTCCTCGAAAACGGCTGTTGCTATAGCTCAAATGCGTCACATTCTACGCTAAATTCACCAATTTGAAGCTAAAAGCTAAGAAAATGAAGCTGTAGCGATATCTCACGCGAGAGAACGGTGAAATTTGAGTTTCACGATTTCCTCGACAACGGCTGTTGCTACTGCTCAATTGCGTCACGTTCTACGCTAAATTCACCAATTTGAAGCTAAAAGCTAAGAAAATAGAGCTGTAGCGATATCTCACGCGAGAGAACGGTGGAAGTTGAGTTTGACGATTTCCTCGACTACGGCTGTTGCTACAGTTCAATTGCGTCACATTCTACGCTAAATTCACCAATTTGAAGCTAAAAGCTAAGAAAATGAATCTGTAGCGATATCTCACGCGAGAGAACGGTGGAAGTTGAGTTTGACGATTTCCTCGACTACGGCTGTTGCTACAGTTCAATTGCGTCACATTATACGCTAAATTCACCAATTTGAAGCTAAAAGCTAAGCAAATGGAGCTGTAGCGACATCTCACGAGAGAGAACGGTGAAAGTTGAGTTTGACGATTTCCTCGACTACGGCTGTTGCTACAACTCAATTGCGTCACATTCTACGCTAAATTCACCAATTTGAAGCTAAAAGCTAAGAAAATGAAGCTGTAGCGATATCTCACGCGAGAGAACGGTGGAAGTTGAGTTTGACGATTTCCTCGACAACGGCTGTTGCTATAGCTCAAATGCGTCACATTCCACGTTAAATTCACCAATTTGAAGCTAAAAGCTAAGAAATTGAAGCTGTAGCGATATCTCACGCGAGAGAACGGTGAAAGTTGAGTTTGTCGATTTCCTCGAAAACGGCTGTTGCTATAGCTCAAATGCGAAACATTCTACGCTAAATTCACCAATTTGAAACTAAAAGCTAAGAAAATGAAGCTGTAGCGATATCTCACGCGAGAGAACGGGGAAAGTTGAGTTTGTTGATTTCCTCGAAAACGGCTGTTGCTATAGCCCAATTGCGTCACATTCCACGCTAAAATCCCCAATTTGAAGCTAAAAGCTAAGAAAATGAAGCTGTAGCGATATCTCACGCGAGAGAACGGTGAAAGTTGATTTTGACGATTTCCTCGACAACGGCTGTTGCTATAGCCCAATTGCGTCACATTCCACGCTAAAATCACTAATTTGAAGCTAAAAGCTAAGAAAATGAAGCTGTAGCGATATCTCACGCGAGAGAACGGTGAAAGTTGAGTTTGTCGATTTTCTCGAAAACGGCTGTTGCTATAGCTCAAATGCGTCACATTCTACGCTAAATTCACCAATTTGAAGCTAAAAGCTAAGAAAATGAAGCTGTAGCGATATCTCACGCGAGAGAACGGTGAAATTTGAGTTTGACGATTTACTCGACAACGGCTGTTGCTATTGCTCAATTGCGTCACATTCCACGCTAAATACACCAATGTGAAGCTAAAAGCTAAGAAAATGAAGGTGTAGCGATATCTCACGCGAGAGAACGGTGGAAGTTGAGTTTGACGATTTCCTCGTTAAGGCTGTTGCTACAGCTCAAATGCGTCACATTCCATGTTAAATTCACCAGTTTGAAGCTAAAAGCTAAGAAAATGAAGCTGTAGCGATATCTCACGCGAGAGAACGGTGAAAGTTGAGTTTGACGATTTCCTCGACTACGGCTGTTGCTACAGCTCAATTGCGTCACATTCCACGCTAAATTCACCAATTTGAAGCTAAAAGCTAAGAAATTGAAGCTGCAGCGATACCTCACGCCAGAGAACGGTGAGAGTTGAGTTTGTCGATTTCCTTGAAAACGGCTGTTGCTATAGTCCAATTGCGTCACATTCCACGCTAAATTCACCAATTTGAAGCTAAAAGCTAAGAAAATGAAGCTGTAGCGATATCTCACGCGAGAGAACGGTGAAAGTTGAGTTTGACGATTTCCTCGACTACGGCTGTTGCTACAGCTCAATTGTGTCACATTCCACGCTAAATTCACCAATTTGAAGCTAAAAGCTAAGAAATTGAAGCTGTAGCGATACCTCACGCGAGAGAACGGTGAAAGTTGAGTTTGTCGATTTCCTTGAAAACGGCTGTTGCTATAGCCCAATTGCGTCACATTCCACGCTAAATTCACCAATTTGAAGCTAAAAGCTAAGAAAATGAAGCTGTAGCGATATCTCACGCGAGAGAACGGTGAAAGTTGAGTTTATCGATTTCCTCGAAAACGGCTGTTGCTATAGCTCAAATGCGTCACATTCTACGCTAAATTCACCAATTTGAAGCTAAAAGCTAAGAAAATGAAGCTGTAGCGATATCTCACGCGAGAGAACGGTGAAAGTTGAGTTTGACGATTTCCTCGACTACGGCTGTTGCTACAGCTCAATTGCGTCACATTCCACGCTAAATTCACCAATTTGAAGCTAAAAGCTAAGAAATTGAAGCTGTAGCGATACCTCACGCGAGAGAACGGTGAAAGTTGAGTTTGTCGATTTCCTTGAAAACGGCTGTTGCTATAGCCCAATTGCGTCACATTCCACGCTAAATTCACCAATTTGAAGCTAAAAGCTAAGAAAATGAAGCTGTAGCGATATCTCACGCGAGAGAACGGTGAAAGTTGAGTTTATCGATTTCCTCGAAAACGGCTGTTGCTATAGCTCAAATGCGTCACATTCTACGCTAAATTCACCAATTTGAAGCTAAAAGCTAAGAAAATGAAGCTGTAGCGATATCTCACGCGAGAGAACGGTGAAAGTTGAGTTTGACGATTTCCTCGACTACGGCTGTTGCTATAGCTCAATTGCGTCACATTCCACGCTAAATTCACCAATTTGAAGCTAAAAGCTAAGAAATTGAAGCTGCAGCGATACCTCACGCGAGAGAACGGTGAGAGTTGAGTTTGTCGATTTCCTTGAAAACGGCTGTTGCTATAGTCCAATTGCGTCACATTCCACGCTAAATTCACCAATTTGAAGCTAAAAGCTAAGAAAATGAAGCTGTAGCGATATCTCACGCGAGAGAACGGGCAAAGTAGAGTTTGTCGATTTCCTCGAAAACGGCTGTTGCTATAGCTCAAATGCGTCCCATTCTACGCTAAATTCACCAATTTGAAGCTAAAAGCTAAGAAAATGAAGCTGTAGCGATATCTCACGCAAGAGAACGGTGAAATTTGAATTTGACGATTTCCTCGACAACGGCTGTTGCTACTGCTCAATTGCGTCACATTCCACGCTAAATTCACCAATTTGAAGCTAAAAGCTAAGAAAATGAAGCTGTAGCGATATCTCACGCGAGAGAACGGGGAAAGTTGAGTTTGTCGATTTCCTCGAAAACGGCTGTTGCTATAGCTCAAATGCGTCACATTCTACGCTAAATTCACCAATTTGAAGCTAAAAGCTAAGAAAGTGATGCTGTAGCGATATCTCACGCGAGAGAACGGTGAAAGTTGAGTTTGTCGATTTCCTCGAAAACGGCTGTTGCTATAGCTCAAATGCGTCACATTCTACGCTAAATTCACCAATTTGAAGCTAAAAGCTAAGAAAATGAAGCTGTAGCGATATCTCACGCGAGAGAACGGTGAAATTTGAGTTTGACGATTTACTCGACAACGGCTGTTGCTATTGCTCAATTGCGTCACATTCCACGCTAAATACACCAATGTGAAGCTAAAAGCTAAGAAAATGAAGGTGTAGCGATATCTCACGCGAGAGAACGGTGGAAGTTGAGTTTGACGATTTCCTCGTTAAGGCTGTTGCTACAGCTCAAATGCGTCACATTCTACGCTAAATTCACCAATTTGAAGCTAAAAGCTAAGAAAATGAAGCTGTAGCGATATCTCACGCGAGAGAACGGTGAAAGTTGAGTTTGACGATTTCCTCGACTACGGCTGTTGCTACAGCTCAATTGCGTCACATTCCACGCTAAATTCACCAATTTGAAGCTAAAAGCTAAGAAAATGAAGCTGTAGCGATATCTCACGCGAGAGAACGGTGAAAGTTGAGTTTGTCGATTTCCTTGAAAACGGCTGTTGCTATAGCCCAATTGCGTCACATTCCACGCTAAATTCACCAATTTGAAGCTAAAAGCTAAGAAAATGAAGCTGTAGCGATATCTCACGCGAGAGAACGGTGAAAGTTGAGTTTATCGATTTCCTCGAAAACGGCTGTTGCTATAGCTCAAATGCGTCACATTCTACGCTAAATTCACCAATTTGAAGCTAAAAGCTAAGAAAATGAAGCTGTAGCGATATCTCACGCGAGAGAACGGTGAAAGTTGAGTTTGTCGATTTTCTCGAAAACGGCTGTTGCTATAGCTCAAATGCGTCACATTCCATGTTAAATTCACCAGTTTGAAGCTAAAAGCTAAGAAAATGAGGCTGTAGCGATATCTCACGCGAGAGAACGGTGGAAGTTGAGTATGAAGATTTCCTCGACTACGGCTGTTGCTACAGCTCAATTGCGTCACATTCTACGCTAAATTCACCAATTTGAAGCTAAAAGCTAAGAAAATGAAGCTGTAGCGATATCTCACGCGAGAGAACGGTGAAAGTTGAGTTTGTCGATTTTCTCGAAAACGGCTGTTGCTATAGCTCAAATGCGTCACATTCTACGCTAAATTCACCAATTTGAAGCTAAAAGCTAAGAAAATGAAGCTGTAGCGATATCTCACGCGAGAGAACGGTGAAAGTTGAGTTTGACGATTTCCTCGACTACGGCTGTTGCTACAGCTCAATTGCGTCACATTCCACGCTAAATTCACCAATTTGAAGCTAAAAGCTAAGAAATTGAAGCTGTAGCGATACCTCACGCGAGAGAACGGTGAAAGTTGAGTTTGTCGATTTCCTTGAAAACGGCTGTTGCTATAGCCCAATTGCGTCACATTCCACGCTAAATTCACCAATTTGAAGCTAAAAGCTAAGAAAATGAAGCTGTAGCGATATCTCACGCGAGAGAACGGTGAAAGTTGAGTTTATCGATTTCCTCGAAAACGGCTGTTGCTATAGCTCAAATGCGTCACATTCTACGCTAAATTCACCAATTTGAAGCTAAAAGCTAAGAAAATGAAGCTGTAGCGATATCTCACGCGAGAGAACGGTGAAAGTTGAGTTTGACGATTTCCTCGACTACGGCTGTTGCTACAGCTCAATTGCGTCACATTCCACGCTAAATTCACCAATTTGAAGCTAAAAGCTAAGAAATTGAAGCTGCAGCGATATCTCACGCGAGAGAACGGTGAAAGTTGAGTTTGACGATTTCCTCGACAACGGCTGTTGCTACAGCCCAATTGCGTCACATTCCACGCTAAATTCACCAATTTGAAGCTAAAAGCTAAGAAAATGAAGGTGTAGCGATATCTCACGCGAGAGAACGGTGGAAGTTGAGTTTGACGATTTCCTCGACAAGGCTGTTGCTACAGCTCAAATGCGTCACATTCCATGTTAAATTCACCAGTTTGAAGCTAAAAGCTAAGAAAATGAGGCTGTAGCGATATCTCACGCGAGAGAACGGTGGAAGTTGAGTTTGAAGATTTCCTCGACTACGGCTGTTGCTACAGCTCAATTGCGTCACATTCTACGCTAAATTCACCAATTTGAAGCTAAAAGCTAAGAAAATGAAGCTGTAGCGATATCTCACGCGAGAGAACGGTGAAAGTTGAGTTTGTCGATTTTCTCGAAAACGGCTGTTGCTATAGCTCAAATGCGTCACATTCTACGCTAAATTCACCAATTTGAAGCTAAAAGCTAAGAAAATGAAGCTGTAGCGATATCTCACGCGAGAGAACGGTGAAAGTTGAGTTTGACGATTTCCTCGACAACGGCTGTTGCTACAGCCCAATTGCGTCACATTCCACGCTAAATTCACCAATTTGAAGCTAAAAGCTAAGAAAATGAAGCTGTAGCGATATCTCACGCGAGAGAACGGGCAAAGTTGAGTTTGTCGATTTCCTCGAAAACGGCTGTTGCTATAGCTCAAATGCGTCACATTCTACGCTAAATTCACCAATTTGAAGCTAAAAGCTAAGAAAATGAAGCTGTAGCGATATCTCACGCGAGAGAACGGTGAAATTTGAGTTTGACGATTTCCTCGACAACGGCTGTTGCTACTGCTCAATTGCGTCACATTCCACGCTAAATTCACCAATTTGAAGCTAAAAGCTAAGAAAATGAAGCTGTAGCGATATCTCACGCGAGAGAACGGTTAAAGTTGAATTTGACGATTTCCTCGACAACGGCTGTTGCTACAGCCCAATTGCGTCACATTCCACGCTAAATTCACCAATTTGAAGCTAAAAGCTAAGAAAATGAAGCTGTAGCGATATCTCACGCGAGAGAACGGGCAAAGTTGAGTTTGTCGATTTCCTCGAAAACGGCTGTTGCTATAGCTCAAATGCGTCACATTCTACGCTAAATTCACCAATTTGAAGCTAAAAGCTAAGAAAATGAAGCTGTAGCGATATCTCACGCGAGAGAACGGTGAAATTTGAGTTTGACGATTTCCTCGACAACGATTGTTGCTACTGCTCAATTGCGTCACATTCCACGCTAAATTCACCAATTTGAAGCTAAAAGCTAAGAAAATGAAGCTGTAGCGATATCTCACGCGAGAGAACGGGCAAAGTTGAGTTTGTCGATTTCCTCGAAAACGGCTGTTGCTATAGCCCAATTGCGTCACATTCCACACTAAAATCCCCAATTTGAAGATAAAAGCTAAGAAAATGAAGCTGTAGCGATATCTCACGCGAGAGAACGGTGAAATTTGAGTTTGACGATTTCCTCGACAACGGCTGTTGCTACTGCTCAATTGCGTCACATTCCACGCTAAATTCACCAATTTGAAGCTAAAAGCTAGGAAAATGAAGCTGTAGCGATATCTCACGCGAGAGAACGGGGAAAGTTGAGTTTGTCGATTTCCTCGAAAACGGCTGTTGCTAAAGCTCAAATGCGTCACATTCTACGCTAAATTCACCAATATGAAGCTAAAAGCTAAGAAAATGAAGCTGTAGCGATATCTCACGCGAGCGAACGGTGAATGTTGAGTTTGTCGATTTCCTCGAAAACGGTTGTTGCTATAGCTCAAATGCGTCACATTCTACGCTAAATTCACCAATTTGAAGCTAAAAGCTAAGAAAATGAAGCAGTAGCGATATCTCACGCGAGAGAACGGTGAAAGTTGAGTTTGTCGATTTCCTCGAAAACGGCTGTTGCTACAACCCAATTACGTCACATTCCACGCTAAATTCACCAATTTGAAGCTAAAAGCTAAGAAATTGAAGCTGTAGCGATATCTCACGCGAGAGAACGGTGAAAGTTGAGTTTGTCGATTTTCTCGAAAACGGCTGTTGCTATAGCTCAAATGCGTCACATTCTACGCTAAATTCACCAATTTGAAGCTAAAAGCTAAGAAAATGAAGCTGTAGCGATATCTCACGCGAGAGAACGGTGAAAGTTGAGTTTGTCGATTTCCTCGAAAACGGCTGTTGCTATAGCTCAAATGCGTCACATTCTACGCTACATTCACCAATTTGAAGCTAAAAGCTAAGAAATTGAAGCTGTAGCGATACCTCACGCGAGAGAACGGGGAAAATTGAGTTTGTCGATCTCCTCGAAAACGGCTGTTGCTATAGCTCAAATGCGTCACATTCTACGCTAAATTCACCAATTTGAAGCTAAAAGCTAAGAAAATGAAGCTGTAGCGATATCTCACGCTAGAGAACGGGGAAAGTTGAGTTTGTCGGTTTCCTCGAAAACGGCTGTTGCTATAGCCCAATGGCGTCACATTCCACGTTAAAATCCCCAATTTGAAGCTAAAAGCTAAGAAAATGAAGCTGTAGCGATATCTCACGCGAGAGAACGGTGAAATTTGAGTTTGACGATTTCCTCGACAACGGCTGTTGCTACTGCTCAATTGCGTCACATTCCACGCTAAATTCACCAATTTGAAGCTAAAAGCTAAGAAAATGAAGCTGTAGCGATATCTCACGCGAGAGAACGGGCAAAGTTGAGTTTGTCGATTTCCTCGAAAACGGCTGTTGCTATAGCTCAAATGCGTCACATTCTACGCTAAATTCACCAATTTGAAGCTAAAAGCTAAGAAAATGAAGCTGTAGCGATATCTCACGCGAGCGAACGGTGAAAGTTGAGTTTGTCGATTTCCTCGAATACGGCTGTTGCTATAGCTCAAATGCGTCACATTCTACGCTAAATTCACCAATTTGAAGCTGAAAGCTAAGAAAATGAAGCTGTAGCGATATCTCACGCGAGAGAACGGTGAAAGTTGAGTTTGTCGATTTCCTCGAAAACGGCTGTTGCTATAGCTCAAATGCGTCACATTCTACGCTAAATTCACCAATTTGAAGCTAAAAGCTAAGAAAATGAAGCTGTAGCGATATCTCACGCGAGAGAACGGTTAAAGTTGAATTTGACGATTTCCTCGAAAACGGCTGTTGCTATAGCTCAAATGCGAAACATTCTACGCTAAATTCACCAATTTGAAGCTAAAAGCTAAGAAAATGAAGCTGTAGCGATATCTCACGCGAGAGAACGGTGAAAGTTGAGTTTGACGATTTCCTCGACTACGGCTGTTGCTACAGCTCAATTGTGTCACATTCCACGCTAAATTCACCAATTTGAAGCTAAAAGCTAAGAAATTGAAGCTGTAGCGATACCTCACGCGAGAGAACGGTGAAAGTTGAGTTTGTCGATTTCCTTGAAAACGGCTGTTGCTATAGCCCAATTGCGTCACATTCCACGCTAAATTCACCAATTTGAAGCTAAAAGCTAAGAAAATGAAGCTGTAGCGATATCTCACGCGAGAGAACGGTGAAAGTTGAGTTTATCGATTTCATCGAAAACGGCTGTTGCTATAGCTCAAATGCGTCACATTCTACGCTAAATTCACCAATTTGAAGCTAAAAGCTAAGAAAATGAAGCTGTAGCGATATCTCACGCGAGAGAACGGTGAAAGTTGAGTTTGACGATTTCCTCGACTACGGCTGTTGCTACAGCTCAATTGCGTCACATTCCACGCTAAATTCACCAATTTGAAGCTAAAAGCTAAGAAATTGAAGCTGCAGCGATACCTCACGCGAGAGAACGGTGAGAGTTGAGTTTGTCGATTTCCTTGAAAACGGCTGTTGCTATAGTCCAATTGCGTCACATTCCACGTTAAATTCACCAATTTGAAGCTAAAAGCTAAGAAAATGAAGCTGTAGCGATATCTCACGCGAGAGAACGGGCAAAGTAGAGTTTGTCGATTTCCTCGAAAACGGCTGTTGCTATAGCCCAGTTACGTCACATTCCACGCTAAATTCACCAATTTGAAGCTAAAAGCTAAGAAAATGAAGCTGTAGCGATATCTCACGCGAGAGAACGGGCAAAGTTGAGTTTGTCGATTTCCTCGAAAACGGCTGTTGCTATAGCTCAAATGCGAAACATTCTACGCTAAATTCACCAATTTGAAGCTAAAAGCTAAGAAAATGAAGCTGTAGCGATATCTCACGCGAGAGAACGGTGAAAGTTGAGTTTGACGATTTCCTCGACTACGGCTGTTGCTACAGCTCAATTGCGTCACATTCCACGCTAAATTCACCAATTTGAAGCTAAAAGCTAAGAAATTGAAGCTGTAGCGATACCTCACGCGAGAGAACGGTGAAAGTTGAGTTTGTCGATTTCCTTGAAAACGGCTGTTGCTATAGCCCAATTGCGTCACATTCCACGCTAAATTCACCAATTTGAAGCTAAAAGCTAAGAAAATGAAGCTGTAGCGATATCTCACGCGAGAGAACGGTGAAAGTTGAGTTTATCGATTTCCTCGAAAACGGCTGTTGCTATAGCTCAAATGCGTCACATTCTACGCTAAATTCACCAATTTGAAGCTAAAAGGTAAGAAAATGAAGCTGTAGCGATATCTCACGCGAGAGAACGGTGAAAGTTGAGTTTGACGATTTCCTCGACTACGGCTGTTGCTACAGCTCAATTGCGTCACATTCCACGCTAAATTCACCAATTTGAAGCTAAAAGCTAAGAAATTGAAGCTGCAGCGATACCTCACGCGAGAGAACGGTGAGAGTTGAGTTTGTCGATTTCCTTGAAAACGGCTGTTGCTATAGTCCAATTGCGTCACATTCCACGCTAAATTCACCAATTTGAAGCTAAAAGCTAAGAAAATGAAGCTGTAGCGATATCTCACGCGAGAGAACGGGCAAAGTAGAGTTTGTCGATTTCCTCGAAAACGGCTGTTGCTATAGCTCAAATGCGTCCCATTCTACGCTAAATTCACCAATTTGAAGCTAAAAGCTAAGAAAATGAAGCTGTAGCGATATCTCACGCAAGAGAACGGTGAAATTTGAATTTGACGATTTCCTCGACAACGGCTGTTGCTACTGCTCAATTGCGTCACATTCCACGCTAAATTCACCAATTTGAAGCTAAAAGCTAAGAAAATGAAGCTGTAGCGATATCTCACGCGAGAGAACGGGGAAAGTTGAGTTTGTCGATTTCCTCGAAAACGGCTGTTGCTATAGCTCAAATGCGTCACATTCTACGCTAAATTCACCAATTTGAAGCTAAAAGCTAAGAAAGTGATGCTGTAGCGATATCTCACGCGAGAGAACGGTGAAAGTTGAGTTTGTCGATTTCCTCGAAAACGGCTGTTGCTATAGCTCAAATGCGTCACATTCTACGCTAAATTCACCAATTTGAAGCTAAAAGCTAAGAAAATGAAGCTGTAGCGATATCTCACGCGAGAGAACGGTGAAATTTGAGTTTCACGATTTCCTCGACAACGGCTGTTGCTACTGCTCAATTGCGTCACGTTCTACGCTAAATTCACCAATTTGAAGCTAAAAGCTAAGAAAATAGAGCTGTAGCGATATCTCACGCGAGAGAACGGTGGAAGTTGAGTTTGACGATTTCCTCGACTACGGCTGTTGCTACAGTTCAATTGCGTCACATTCTACGCTAAATTCACCAATTTGAAGCTAAAAGCTAAGAAAATGAATCTGTAGCGATATCTCACGCGAGAGAACGGTGGAAGTTGAGTTTGACGATTTCCTCGACTACGGCTGTTGCTACAGTTCAATTGCGTCACATTATACGCTAAATTCACCAATTTGAAGCTAAAAGCTAAGCAAATGGAGCTGTAGCGACATCTCACGAGAGAGAACGGTGAAAGTTGAGTTTGACGATTTCCTCGACTACGGCTGTTGCTACAACTCAATTGCGTCACATTCTACGCTAAATTCACCAATTTGAAGCTAAAAGCTAAGAAAATGAAGCTGTAGCGATATCTCACGCGAGAGAACGGTGGAAGTTGAGTTTGACGATTTCCTCGACAACGGCTGTTGCTATAGCTCAAATGCGTCACATTCCACGTTAAATTCACCAATTTGAAGCTAAAAGCTAAGAAATTGAAGCTGTAGCGATATCTCACGCGAGAGAACGGTGAAAGTTGAGTTTGTCGATTTCCTCGAAAACGGCTGTTGCTATAGCTCAAATGCGAAACATTCTACGCTAAATTCACCAATTTGAAACTAAAAGCTAAGAAAATGAAGCTGTAGCGATATCTCACGCGAGAGAACGGGGAAAGTTGAGTTTGTTGATTTCCTCGAAAACGGCTGTTGCTATACCCCAATTGCGTCACATTCCACGCTAAAATCCCCAATTTGAAGCTAAAAGCTAAGAAAATGAAGCTGTAGCGATATCTCACGCGAGAGAACGGTGAAAGTTGATTTTGACGATTTCCTCGACAACGGCTGTTGCTATAGCCCAATTGCGTCACATTCCACGCTAAAATCACTAATTTGAAGCTAAAAGCTAAGAAAATGAAGCTGTAGCGATATCTCACGCGAGAGAACGGTGAAAGTTGAGTTTGTCGATTTTCTCGAAAACGGCTGTTGCTACAGCCCAATTACGTCACATTCCACGCTAAATTCACCAATTTGAAGCTAAAAGCTAAGAAATTGAAGCTGTAGCGATATCTCACGCGAGAGAACGGGCAAAGTTGAGTTTGTCGATTTCCTCGAAAACGGCTGTTGCTATAGCCCAATTGCGTCACATTCCACACTAAAATCCCCAATTTGAAGATAAAAGCTAAGAAAATGAAGCTGTAGCGATATCTCACGCGAGAGAACGGTGAAATTTGAGTTTGACGATTTCCTCGACAACGGCTGTTGCTACTGCTCAATTGCGTCACATTCCACGCTAAATTCACCAATTTGAAGCTAAAAGCTAAGAAAATGAAGCTATTGTCACGTCCTGGACGCGGCTAGGTTCGCTAGGATGACCGCTTCCGTGTGGAGGTGAATATTTGGAAAGGGTTATCGTAAACCACTCGTCCGCAACTCGATTTGAGTCAGCGATCGAATGCCGATAAATGAATTTTCTCTGGAATACCTTCCTACTTACCTTCGAGATGATTCTCGTAGGACGTGTACCTTGTGCGAGACCCTTGGCGACGAGAATTGGCCGGAATCGTCCCTGCTAAAGGGTGGTTGGCTGGTAGGGCTGTAGCGGGTGGAGGACGTGTCGCTCTTGGGTGGAGGATGAAGGCTTTCACTGACTCTACTGGTTAAGCTCAATATTACTTATCCGGAGGATTAAACTGTTAACCGATTTAATAATTCGGGGTACTCTCAAAATAGATATTTATTAATATAAATGAACTTGTAGATTTATACACTACGATAAATTAGAATAAATTAAAGTCACAATCGAATCTTGAGAAATGTGTAAGTGATTAATATAATGGTTAAGAGAGAAATGTAATTGTGATATTCGTGGAAAGAAGAAAGAGACTCTATCTCTATGAATTGAATGTTAGAGTATATAAATCAACTAATTAAAATGCGTAACTCTAGAACTCTAAGGATTTTCTGTAATGTCTCTATGTATGTCTCTATATCTCTTCTCTAAATCTATCTGTAAAACTTGAAATCTAACTCTGTGTAAATTATATGTCTTGTCTCTACGACTCTCAATCTATCTCTCTAGTCGACTCTGTCTCTAGATGCAAGCAGCGGAGACTTCGTCGTTTGCGCAGGCGCACTGCTCTCTTCGGGCAATGCGCATCCACTCTTGTGCGCGACAATAGGTACGGCGCATGCGTGGAATGCCAGAAGGGCCATCACGCAGGCGTACTCCCTGAGAAGGAGGTATGGCGCAAGCGCGAGATGCGCAGAGAGGCGAAAGGAGCACTACGCGCATGACGTCGCGCTCGTACGTCATAATCGACGGTCGATATCGATCTATCGGGTGGTACATTTGTAGTCTAAGGGGTGAGCTAAAAGTAACTTCGCCAGAAGGGCTGTTAGGTTTGTGGAAAATATATGTGGTTTTGAGGGAGTGCTCGTCCGATGACGAGCGGAAGAGTTTGACTATTATTACTATCCTAATTAATGCTAATTATGAGTTAACGCGATCACACAATCATTCCTAGGGAATGATTGGTGTTACATAATTACGGTTATTTGTGTAGAGTGTTTGATATGTATGATGTGTGTAAGATTTATAATTATTGTAATTAACTTGATTTCTGTGTGCGTAAGTGTAATGTGTGTGGCTATTTTATGAGTAATGATGTGTTTCTGGAGAACGGATGATGATCGACTGTGAACTATTGATTATTTGACTTCGACTATGAGCGGTGTGGAATATATTTAGTTATTAACAATATGAAAGATAAGAAGGCAAAGAATCAAGACGTTCGCGGTACGCGGGACGTCACACCCCCCTTCTTATTGAGAACAAAGCTGGCGCTTCAGATTTGTTCTGGTCGATACATTCGTTCTCCTATGTTAAAAAGTGAGTGTTTAAAAGTGTTGTTCGGAAGGGCACTGACAGTATGAGTGGCGAGATAAAATCGTTGAGTCTTCAGGTGATGATTTGTAGTTGGATTGTCTTCCTTGGATGCTTCGGCAATTGCGGCAGCAGATTACGAGCTTATGGTGCGAAGAATCGTGTAACTTCCGTAGCTTTGCCATCGTCGTTACTTCTTACGCAGAGGTTATGGATGCAGAAGCTACTTCCTCGGATACTTGTGCGGTTGCAGCTGGTGTGTCCGTGTTGCCGTGTATCGTTGTGACGATTACTTCGTACAAGATATCGTAGGCTTGGATCTACATGTTGAGCCGGAGATTCTTGCCAGAAGGTGTTTCCGTGTCGGCAGAAGGTAGAACGATGCTTCCTTCCTCGAGGTTAGCCGGAATGTCCTTTCTTACGCAAGCATACAATATCCCATGTGGACTTGCGATTGAAGTCCTCTTCGTCTACCGCTTTAGTCGATGGATCCCCTCGGGTGATCTGGTGACTTGGGGTAGAGATGGGTTGTAATCCTGTATGATCGATCCGAAACCCGTTCGTATCGATCCCTCGTATGTAGTTCACATCGCCGCTGTTCGCTCAGATCCCATGATTATGGTGTTCGTCGTGGATGAACAATCATGTGGAAGTGCGTGTCGCAATGATGACTTCTGCGTGAGATTCTGGTTTTGCGCCATAAGTAGCTCTTAGAGGTCGTAATTGCCTTGGTGTAGAAGATCGATGTACGTCTTCCGTGTTGAGAGGATGTGCAGTTGAGATGTTCTGATGCCCGCCACCACGGTCATAAGTAGTCAGCCCGTGTCAGTGGTGTATAGAATTTGTGTAAGAGAATTAGAGTACTTATTGCTAAATGTTCTGCGAAATAGATATAAAATTACATAGATATATATATGTAATTGTGAACAAACTTTGTACGCGTTCGATTAAAGTAACTTATTAAATTATAAAATTAATGAATTATAATCATTTCGAGTTTTTCGTATAATATATGGGAAGCTTAACTTATGTATATGTGTTTCTATGTGTATCTGTGTGTTTGAACGCATGTGTTTGTGTTAATATCTGAAATGAGGAGAAAGTGTTATTAGTACATATAGTAACAACGTAGAATACGAAGGTATACTTTATGTATATAAGAATGAGATGAAGTCTCGTAAGTTGAAGGACGTAAGATAGGGAAATGAGAATTTCCTCTTCTTTTTCCGTCTTCAAGAACCTTAAATGCGCAAGGAACAAATAGTAATAAAAAGGAATTTCCATTTAGGAAGTCATTAGGGCAAAAATAATAGTACTAAGATTTTCTTATCTCTTCCTTGCGGAGCTTTTAAGGCAAAACAATAATGGTGAATGTTCCTTCCTTTTCCTTAGGTCGCCATTAAGGCAAAATAATAATAATTTCTTTTCTTTTAGGTAACCATTGAGGCAAAATAATAATGAATTTTCATTTCTTATCTTTTAGGGAGCCTACAAGGCAAAAATAATAGTTAATTTTCATTTCTTTTTCTTTTAGGGGACCATCAAGGCAAAAATAATAATTAATTTTCATTTCTTTTTCTTTTAGGGGACCATCAAGGCAAAAATAATAATTAATTTTCATTTCTTTTTCTTTTAGGGGACCATCAAGGCAAAAATAATAATAAATTTTCATTTCTTCTCTTTTAGGGGACCATCAAGGCAAAAATAATAATAACTTTTCGTTTCTTTTTCTTTTAGGGAACTTTTGAGGCAAAGATGCTATTGTAACTAACGATGAGTAGTTCGTTTAGATTCTTGTGTGCGATCCCGTAGTTATAGTATACGTGGCAACACGCGGGGCAATCTATAACACGTCTTTCGCGAATTATTGATATCTTGCATCTGTAACATTTTATGTTTAGGTTACGGAGGTTGTGCAAAAAATGGTGAGCTTGAAGCTCGTGTGGTCCTTCCTCGCGCTCCTGGTTCCAGCAGCGAAGGCAAATGAGGCAATCGTAGGATTCTTCGTTGTCCCTTTTTATGGCCGTATAGTACGAGCATCGGAGATGAGTGAGGCTTCCAAACAATCTGACAGCATCTGAGATCTGGAATCCTTTCTGAGGTTTGCTGGTATGGTACGGTGCGATGCACATCTGCAATTAGGTAAGTAGTTAGATATTGTACGTACTATAGGGGGAGGAGGGGTATCTAATTTTCTTCTTTTACGGGGTTGCGCGACAACGCGTCTGCATTGGAGTTTAAGGATCCTTTTTTGTAATAGATTTCATACTCGTAGTCCGAGAGCTTGAATTTCCATTTCCTTTCTTTCCTTTTCTTTTTAGTGGCGGGCGGAATGCCCGTGCTCGATAGATCATCGCTGGATGAGTAATTTTTGACTCTTTTTCTTCTAAAGGGTTTGCGGGATGACACGGCTATGGGGAAATCTTGCGTTGGCACCTTATGGCCAATTGGAGTGAGAAGTATCGGAGGGGTTTTTGGGACGTGTGGAATGGTATGCATTGACGCGGCTAGCGTATTAGATTCTTGGGAAAGGGGGATCGGGGGAGAGTCACGGTCTTCCGATAATATACGCGTGACAGTGTTTGAGTTGAGGGAGAGAGATTCATTAAATTTTGTAGATTCGAGAGATTCAATGTTTTTTGGGGCAAGAGGTTTCTTGGATTTCGAGGATTTAGTAAATTTAATAATTTTTCTAGATTTAGTAATTTTGGGGAATTTAGTGATTTTTGTCTCGACGAATTTATTTAATTCGTTAGATTTAGAAATTTTTGTAGATTTAGGAGATTTCGTAGGTTTAGGGGACGTAATAGAATTAGAGGATTTGTTAGATTTAGAAGACTTGGGAATATGTTTAATTTTCGATGGGATGGATTCGTTCGATCCAATTGATTTAGAATTTTCGATAAATTTCAACGCTTCGGTTTCATTTAACCCGTTAGATTTCGTAGGCTTCGTGAATTTAGACGCGACGGATTTGCTTGATCCTTGAGACTTCGTGTTTACTATAGACGATTTGGAAATTGACGAATCTTTCGTTTCGGCGCTACCTCGGTACGCCGAAGGTGAAAGAGTTTCGTATGGTCGAAGCGTAAGAGTAGGAACAATTATGTCGTACTCGAATTCCGTGGTGTTGTACACGTACATGTGTACTTTGCCCTTGGAATTTTGGACAGCGGCTTCCCCGAGATAGATGCCTTCTAAGGGCGAACACTGGGGAATATAACCGAACTGTGCTTCGGGATTCGCGACGCGCGCGAAAAAAGGTGTAGCAGACCGTCCTGCTACGGTTATGACTTCGTAGTCATCGAATGGTACATATATTTTGTCCCATTGTAATCGTCTGTTCCCGAAATCTACGGTCACTCGGTTCGTTTGTAAGAACGCGGCTCCTAGGATAGCGTCTTGCAAAATAGGAAAATCGTCGGGGACTACGTGAAAGGGTATTTTCTGTCCCATTAACGAAATTTCGGTCAATCCGAGCGTGCAAATAGAGTCTTTACCAATTCCGGTCAATCGTAAAGATATTGATGCGTCATAATTAATCGTATTTTCCAACGCGGATAATTTTATTACATTTACTTCAGCGCCTGTATCTACCATGAAAACTGTTTTTTCTTTAAGGTCTTCGGAAATTACGCGTACTTTGGGAGTAGGATCTGTGTCGGATAATTTGATTACTGCGACTGTTCCGTTATTGAGATCGCGTTCGTGCGTCTTGTCGCGTTCGATGTATTCGGTTGCAGATTTAGGTTTTGACTCGGGCGTCCTGTTAACGATGGGACTTCTCGGCGGACGTCGAATCCGGAAGTCGTCGCTTCGTTTCCCGACGGCGAATTACTTTGCTCTTGCGATTTGCGATAAGCTAATTTGCGGCATTCTTCGATTTCGTGACCTTCTTTCTTGCAGTATCTACACGATTTATGTGGAGTTATCGGGGGTCTATTGGGATCTGGACGACGGGTATTAAAAGAACGGTTATTTGTCGAGTATTCTTCTCGCGGCTCGTTATTCCGATCATAATTGTTTCTAGTTCGCGATGAAGGTTCCTTTGCGCCCGAAAAAATTTCTCCGCGTTTCGTTTCCCTCGCGGTTTGGTTCCGACGGCGGGCTCGTTGGCTCTCCATCTGCTGCGAAAGTTCGATAGCCATTAACGTTGCCTGTTCAAACGTTCTATAGCCTTCGATTTTCAGTAACATTCTCAATTCTGTCGGCAGGCCGTTACAAAAATCTTCCGTAACGTCGCGTTGAATTTCGGCTCGCGTCGTTGATGATAAGGGGCCATGAGCGCGTTTTTCGGCGTCTAGTAATGCGGTCTGTAAATCTTTTACGCGTCCAATGTAATCTAAAAGATGTTCGTCGTCATGCATAAAGAGGCTGCCCAATTCTCCTCTGTACTGATTTACGGATTTTTGAGGGGCGAAAATACGTTTTAAACGGTCGAGAAAAGCTCCTAAGGTCGTCGGATTGTAGTCGTCTAATGCTTGCAATGCACGTTTCCGCAATTTGTTAGTTAATAACTTGACAAAAGCATTTTCTAGGTGGGGTGCGATCATATCACAAGCCCTTTCGCAAAATCTTTCGAACTGAAATACGCTAATATTATATCCATCGAAAATTGGAATGGTGTCGAGAACGTCTTTTAATTTTAGGTGAGAATTTTCGCGGAATGTATCTTGCGGGTGATAATTTGGAATTCTAGAATTTTCGCGATCTTGGTAATTTTGATTCTGATTAAATTCAACGTGATCAGTGAGTCGTCCTAATAAATCTTCTACATCGTCTATCCGACGGGGCATTGCGGATAGTTTTTCGACTTGTAATGCGATTTTCGCGAGTCCAGTTAATAGTTCATTATAAGTTTCTGTAAAATTTGTCCTTTCATCTTGAGAGGAATCGAAAACCTGTCCGGTCGATTCGTCACTGTTCGATCGCGCGGTTCCATCCATCGTGCAAGTTTAGGAAGATAAAACTATGAACTTTTCAACTATCGGTGCTACGTGAGCAATTATACGATATACGATATCCCACAACGCTACCAATTATAATATGTCAGCGTTTTTATTTTTCAGAGATATCGATCAATCCCACAACGCTACCAATTATAATATGTCAGCGTTTTTATTTTTCAGAGATATCGATCATCCCACCGCTGCCACCAATTTTAATATGTCAGCGTTTTTATTTTTCAGAGATATCGATCAATCCCACCGCTGCCACCAATTTTAATATGTCACGTCCTGGACGCGGCTAGGTTCGCTAGGATGACCGCTTCCGTGTGGAGGTGAATATTTGGAAAGGGTTATCGTAAACCACTCGTCCGCAACTCGATTTGAGTCAGCGATCGAATGCCGATAAATGAATTTTCTCTGGAATACCTTCCTACTTACCTTCGAGATGATTCTCGTAGGACGTGTACCTTGTGCGAGACCCTTGGCGACGAGAATTGGCCGGAATCGTCCCTGCTAAAGGGTGGTTGGCTGGTAGGGCTGTAGCGGGTGGAGGACGTGTCGCTCTTGGGTGGAGGATGAAGGCTTTCACTGACTCTACTGGTTAAGCTCAATATTACTTATCCGGAGGATTAAACTGTTAACCGATTTAATAATTCGGGGTACTCTCAAAATAGATATTTATTAATATAAATGAACTTGTAGATTTATACACTACGATAAATTAGAATAAATTAAAGTCACAATCGAATCTTGAGAAATGTGTAAGTGATTAATATAATGGTTAAGAGAGAAATGTAATTGTGATATTCGTGGAAAGAAGAAAGAGACTCTATCTCTATGAATTGAATGTTAGAGTATATAAATCAACTAATTAAAATGCGTAACTCTAGAACTCTAAGGATTTTCTGTAATGTCTCTATGTATGTCTCTATATCTCTTCTCTAAATCTATCTGTAAAACTTGAAATCTAACTCTGTGTAAATTATATGTCTTGTCTCTACGACTCTCAATCTATCTCTCTAGTCGACTCTGTCTCTAGCTGCAAGCAGCGGAGACTTCGTCGTTTGCGCAGGCGCACTGCTCTCTTCGGGCAATGCGCATCCACTCTTGTGCGCGACAATAGGTACGGCGCATGCGTGGAATGCCAGAAGGGCCATCACGCAGGCGTACTCCCTGAGAAGGAGGTATGGCGCAAGCGCGAGATGCGCAGAGAGGCGAAAGGAGCACTACGCGCATGACGTCGCGCTCGTACGTCATAATCGACGGTCGATATCGATCTATCGGGTGGTACATTTGTAGTCTAAGGGGTCAGCTAAAAGTAATTTCGCCAGAAGGGCTATGCGTGGAAAATATATGAGGTTTTGAGGGAGTGCTCGTCCGATGACGAGCGGAAGAGTTTGACT
Source organism: Tiphia femorata (assembly GCA_944319695.1). Classification (NCBI taxonomy): domain Eukaryota; kingdom Metazoa; phylum Arthropoda; class Insecta; order Hymenoptera; family Tiphiidae; genus Tiphia; species Tiphia femorata. Next base: position 80,381 of record CALUEP010000014.1, read on the forward strand.
ATTATTACTATCCTAATTAATGCTAATTATGAGTTGACGCGATCACACAATCATTCCTAGGGAATGATTGGCGTTACATGATTACGGTTATTTGTGTAGAGTGTTTGGTATGTATGATGTGTGTAAGATTTATAATTATTGTAATTAACTTGATTTCTGTGTGCGTAAGTGTAATGTGTGTGGCTATTTTATGAGTAATGCTGTGTTTCTGGAGAACGGATGATGATCGACTGTGAACTATTGATTATTTGACTTCGACTATGAGCGGTGTGGAATATATTTAGTTATTAACAATATGAAAGATAAGAAGGCAAAGAATCAAGACGTTCGCGGTACGCGGGACGTCACACTGTAGCGATATCTCACGCGAGAGAACGGTGAAAGTTGAGTTTGACGATTTCCTCGACTACGGCTGTTGCTACAGCTCAATTGCGTCACATTCCACGCTAAATTCACCAATTTGAAGCTAAAAGCTAAGAAATTGAAGCTGCAGCGATACCTCACGCGAGAGAACGGTGAGAGTTGAGTTTGTCGATTTCCTTGAAAACGGCTGTTGCTATAGTCCAATTGCGTCACATTCCACGCTAAATTCACCAATTTGAAGCTAAAAGCTAAGAAAATGAAGCTGTAGCGATATCTCACGCGAGAGAACGGGCAAAGTAGAGTTTGTCGATTTCCTCGAAAACGGCTGTTGCTATAGCCCAGTTACGTCACATTCCACGCTAAATTCACCAATTTGAAGCTAAAAGCTAAGAAAATGAAGCTGTAGCGATATCTCACGCGAGAGAACGGGCAAAGTTGAGTTTGTCGATTTCCTCGAAAACGGCTGTTGCTATAGCTCAAATGCGAAACATTCTACGCTAAATTCACCAATTTGAAGCTAAAAGCTAAGAAAATGAAGCTGTAGCGATATCTCACGCGAGAGAACGGTGAAAGTTGAGTTTGACGATTTCCTCGACTACGGCTGTTGCTACAGCTCAATTGCGTCACATTCCACGCTAAATTCACCAATTTGAAGCTAAAAGCTAAGAAATTGAAGCTGTAGCGATACCTCACGCGAGAGAACGGTTAAAGTTGAGTTTGTCGATTTCCTTGAAAACGGCTGTTGCTATAGCCCAATTGCGTCACATTCCACGCTAAATTCACCAATTTGAAGCTAAAAGCTAAGAAAATGAAGCTGTAGCGATATCTCACGCGAGAGAACGGTGAAAGTTGAGTTTATCGATTTCCTCGAAAACGGCTGTTGCTATAGCTCAAATGCGTCACATTCTACGCTAAATTCACCAATTTGAAGCTAAAAGCTAAGAAAATGAAGCTGTAGCGATATCTCACGCGAGAGAACGGTGAAAGTTGAGTTTGACGATTTCCTCGACTACGGCTGTTGCTACAGCTCAATTGCGTCACATTCCACGCTAAATTCACCAATTTGAAGCTAAAAGCTAAGAAATTGAAGCTGCAGCGATACCTCACGCGAGAGAACGGTGAGAGTTGAGTTTGTCGATTTCCTTGAAAACGGCTGTTGCTATAGTCCAATTGCGTCACATTCCACGCTAAATTCACCAATTTGAAGCTAAAAGCTAAGAAAATGAAGCTGTAGCGATATCTCACGCGAGAGAACGGGCAAAGTAGAGTTTGTCGATTTCCTCGAAAACGGCTGTTGCTATAGCTCAAATGCGTCCCATTCTACGCTAAATTCACCAATTTGAAGCTAAAAGCTAAGAAAATGAAGCTGTAGCGATATCTCACGCGAGAGAACGGTGAAAGTTGAGTTTGACGATTTCCTCGACTACGGCTGTTGCTACAGCTCAATTGCGTCACATTCCACGCTAAATTCACCAATTTGAAGCTAAAAGCTAAGAAATTGAAGCTGCAGCGATACCTCACGCGAGAGAACGGTGAGAGTTGAGTTTGTCGATTTCCTTGAAAACGGCTGTTGCTATAGTCCAATTGCGTCACATTCCACGCTAAATTCACCAATTTGAAGCTAAAAGCTAAGAAAATGAAGCTGTAGCGATATCTCACGCGAGAGAACGGGCAAAGTAGAGTTTGTCGATTTCCTCGAAAACGGCTGTTGCTATAGCTCAAATGCGTCCCATTCTACGTTAAATTCACCAATTTGAAGCTAAAAGCTAAGAAAATGAAGCTGTAGCGATATCTCACGCAAGAGAACGGTGAAATTTGAATTTGACGATTTCCTCGACAACGGCTGTTGCTACTGCTCAATTGCGTCACATTCCACGCTAAATTCACCAATTTGAAGCTAAAAGCTAAGAAAATGAAGCTGTAGCGATATCTCACGCGAGAGAACGGGGAAAGTTGAGTTTGTCGATTTCCTCGAAAACGGCTGTTGCTATAGCTCAAATGCGTCACATTCTACGCTAAATTCACCAATTTGAAGCTAAAAGCTAAGAAAGTGATGCTGTAGCGATATCTCACGCGAGAGAACGGTGAAAGTTGAGTTTGTCGATTTCCTCGAAAACGGCTGTTGCTATAGCTCAAATGCGTCACATTCTACGCTAAATTCACCAATTTGAAGCTAAAAGCTAAGAAAATGAAGCTGTAGCGATATCTCACGCGAGAGAACGGTGAAATTTGAGTTTCACGATTTCCTCGACAACGGCTGTTGCTACTGCTCAATTGCGTCACGTTCTACGCTAAATTCACCAATTTGAAGCTAAAAGCTAAGAAAATAGAGCTGTAGCGATATCTCACGCGAGAGAACGGTGGAAGTTGAGTTTGACGATTTCCTCGACTACGGCTGTTGCTACAGTTCAATTGCGTCACATTCTACGCTAAATTCACCAATTTGAAGCTAAAAGCTAAGAAAATGAATCTGTAGCGATATCTCACGCGAGAGAACGGTGGAAGTTGAGTTTGACGATTTCCTCGACTACGGCTGTTGCTACAGTTCAATTGCGTCACATTATACGCTAAATTCACCAATTTGAAGCTAAAAGCTAAGCAAATGGAGCTGTAGCGACATCTCACGAGAGAGAACGGTGAAAGTTGAGTTTGACGATTTCCTCGACTACGGCTGTTGCTACAACTCAATTGCGTCACATTCTACGCTAAATTCACCAATTTGAAGCTAAAAGCTAAGAAAATGAAGCTGTAGCGATATCTCACGCGAGAGAACGGTGGAAGTTGAGTTTGACGATTTCCTCGACAACGGCTGTTGCTATAGCTCAAATGCGTCACATTCCACGTTAAATTCACCAATTTGAAGCTAAAAGCTAAGAAATTGAAGCTGTAGCGATATCTCACGCGAGAGAACGGTGAAAGTTGAGTTTGTCGATTTCCTCGAAAACGGCTGTTGCTATAGCTCAAATGCGAAACATTCTACGCTAAATTCACCAATTTGAAACTAAAAGCTAAGAAAATGAAGCTGTAGCGATATCTCACGCGAGAGAACGGGGAAAGTTGAGTTTGTTGATTTCCTCGAAAACGGCTGTTGCTATAGCCCAATTGCGTCACATTCCACGCTAAAATCCCCAATTTGAAGCTAAAAGCTAAGAAAATGAAGCTGTAGCGATATCTCACGCGAGAGAACGGTGAAAGTTGATTTTGACGATTTCCTCGACAACGGCTGTTGCTATAGCCCAATTGCGTCACATTCCACGCTAAAATCACTAATTTGAAGCTAAAAGCTAAGAAAATGAAGCTGTAGCGATATCTCACGCGAGAGAACGGTGAAAGTTGAGTTTGTCGATTTTCTCGAAAACGGCTGTTGCTATAGCTCAAATGCGTCACATTCTACGCTAAATTCACCAATTTGAAGCTAAAAGCTAAGAAAATGAAGCTGTAGCGATATCTCACGCGAGAGAACGGTGATATTTGAGTTTGACGATTTACTCGACAACGGCTGTTGCTATTGCTCAATTGCGTCACATTCCACGCTAAATACACCAATGTGAAGCTAAAAGCTAAGAAAATGAAGGTGTAGCGATATCTCACGCGAGAGAACGGTGGAAGTTGAGTTTGACGATTTCCTCGTTAAGGCTGTTGCTACAGCTCAAATGCGTCACATTCCATGTTAAATTCACCAGTTTGAAGCTAAAAGCTAAGAAAATGAGGCTGTAGCGATATCTCACGCGAGAGAACGGTGGAAGTTGAGTTTGAAGATTTCCTCGACTACGGCTGTTGCTACAGCTCAATTGCGTCACATTCTACGCTAAATTCACCAATTTGAAGCTAAAAGCTAAGAAAATGAAGCTGTAGCGATATCTCACGCGAGAGAACGGTGAAAGTTGAGTTTGTCGATTTTCTCGAAAACGGCTGTTGCTATAGCTCAAATGCGTCACATTCTACGCTAAATTCACCAATTTGAAGCTAAAAGCTAAGAAAATGAAGCTGTAGCGATATCTCACGCGAGAGAACGGTGAAAGTTGAGTTTGACGATTTCCTCGACTACGGCTGTTGCCTCAGCTCAATTGCGTCACATTCCACGCTAAATTCACCAATTTGAAGCTAAAAGCTAAGAAATTGAAGCTGTAGCGATACCTCACGCGAGAGAACGGTGAAAGTTGAGTTTGTCGATTTCCTTGAAAACGGCTGTTGCTATAGCCCAATTGCGTCACATTCCACGCTAAATTCACCAATTTGAAGCTAAAAGCTAAGAAAATGAAGCTGTAGCGATATCTCACGCGAGAGAACGGTGAAAGTTGAGTTTATCGATTTCCTCGAAAACGGCTGTTGCTATAGCTCAAATGCGTCACATTCTACGCTAAATTCACCAATTTGAAGCTAAAAGCTAAGAAAATGAAGCTGTAGCGATATCTCACGCGAGAGAACGGTGAAAGTTGAGTTTGACGATTTCCTCGACTACGGCTGTTGCTACAGCTCAATTGCGTCACATTCCACGCTAAATTCACCAATTTGAAGCTAAAAGCTAAGAAATTGAAGCTGCAGCGATACCTCACGCGAGAGAACGGTGAGAGTTGAGTTTGTCGATTTCCTTGAAAACGGCTGTTGCTATAGTCCAATTGCGTCACATTCCACGCTAAATTCACCAATTTGAAGCTAAAAGCTAAGAAAATGAAGCTGTAGCGATATCTCACGCGAGAGAACGGTGAAAGTTGAGTTTGACGATTTCCTCGACTACGGCTGTTGCTACAGCTCAATTGTGTCACATTCCACGCTAAATTCACCAATTTGAAGCTAAAAGCTAAGAAATTGAAGCTGTAGCGATACCTCACGCGAGAGAACGGTGAAAGTTGAGTTTGTCGATTTCCTTGAAAACGGCTGTTGCTATAGCCCAATTGCGTCACATTCCACGCTAAATTCACCAATTTGAAGCTAAAAGCTAAGAAAATGAAGCTGTAGCGATATCTCACGCGAGAGAACGGTGAAAGTTGAGTTTATCGATTTCCTCGAAAACGGCTGTTGCTATAGCTCAAATGCGTCACATTCTACGCTAAATTCACCAATTTGAAGCTAAAAGCTAAGAAAATGAAGCTGTAGCGATATCTCACGCGAGAGAACGGTGAAAGTTGAGTTTGACGATTTCCTCGACTACGGCTGTTGCTACAGCTCAATTGCGTCACATTCCACGCTAAATTCACCAATTTGAAGCTAAAAGCTAAGAAATTGAAGCTGCAGCGATACCTCACGCGAGAGAACGGTGAGAGTTGAGTTTGTCGATTTCCTTGAAAACGGCTGTTGCTATAGTCCAATTGCGTCACATTCCACGCTAAATTCACCAATTTGAAGCTAAAAGCTAAGAAAATGAAGCTGTAGCGATATCTCACGCGAGAGAACGGGCAAAGTAGAGTTTGTCGATTTCCTCGAAAACGGCTGTTGCTATAGCTCAAATGCGAAACATTCTACGCTAAATTCACCAATTTGAAGCTAAAAGCTAAGAAAATGAAGCTGTAGCGATATCTCACGCGAGAGAACGGTGAAAGTTGAGTTTGACGATTTCCTCGACTACGGCTGTTGCTACAGCTCAATTGCGTCACATTCCACGCTAAATTCACCAATTTGAAGCTAAAAGCTAAGAAATTGAAGCTGTAGCGATACCTCACGCGAGAGAACGGTGAAAGTTGAGTTTGTCGATTTCCTTGAAAACGGCTGTTGCTATAGCCCAATTGCGTCACATTCCACGCTAAATTCACCAATTTGAAGCTAAAAGCTAAGAAAATGAAGCTGTAGCGATATCTCACGCGAGAGAACGGTGAAAGTTGAGTTTATCGATTTCCTCGAAAACGGCTGTTGCTATAGCTCAAATGCGTCACATTCTACGCTAAATTCACCAATTTGAAGCTAAAAGCTAAGAAAATGAAGCTGTAGCGATATCTCACGCGAGAGAACGGTGAAAGTTGAGTTTGACGATTTCCTCGACTACGGCTGTTGCTACAGCTCAATTGCGTCACATTCCACGCTAAATTCACCAATTTGAAGCTAAAAGCTAAGAAATTGAAGCTGCAGCGATACCTCACGCGAGAGAACGGTGAGAGTTGAGTTTGTCGATTTCCTTGAAAACGGCTGTTGCTATAGTCCAATTGCGTCACATTCCACGCTAAATTCACCAATTTGAAGCTAAAAGCTAAGAAAATGAAGCTGTAGCGATATCTCACGCGAGAGAACGGGCAAAGTAGAGTTTGTCGATTTCCTCGAAAACGGCTGTTGCTATAGCTCAAATGCGTCCCATTCTACGCTAAATTCACCAATTTGAAGCTAAAAGCTAAGAAAATGAAGCTGTAGCGATATCTCACGCAAGAGAACGGTGAAATTTGAATTTGACGATTTCCTCGACAACGGCTGTTGCTACTGCTCAATTGCGTCACATTCCACGCTAAATTCACCAATTTGAAGCTAAAAGCTAAGAAAATGAAGCTGTAGCGATATCTCACGCGAGAGAACGGGGAAAGTTGAGTTTGTCGATTTCCTCGAAAACGGCTGTTGCTATAGCTCAAATGGCGTCACATTCTACGCTAAATTCACCAATTTGAAGCTAAAAGCTAAGAAAGTGATGCTGTAGCGATATCTCACGCGAGAGAACGGTGAAAGTTGAGTTTGTCGATTTCCTCGAAAACGGCTGTTGCTATAGCTCAAATGCGTCACATTCTACGCTAAATTCACCCAATTTGAAGCTAAAAGCTAAGAAAATGAAGCTGTAGCGATATCTCACGCGAGAGAACGGTGAAATTTGAGTTTGACGATTTACTCGACAACGGCTGTTGCTATTGCTCAATTGCGTCACATTCCACGCTAAATTCACCAATTTGAAGCTAAAAGCTAAGAAATTGAAGCTGCAGCGATACCTCACGCGAGAGAACGGTGAGAGTTGAGTTTGTCGATTTCCTTGAAAACGGCTGTTGCTATAGTCCAATTGCGTCACATTCCACGCTAAATTCACCAATTTGAAGCTAAAAGCTAAGAAAATGAAGCTGTAGCGATATCTCACGCGAGAGAACGGGCAAAGTAGAGTTTGTCGATTTCCTCGAAAACGGCTGTTGCTATAGCTCAAATGCGTCCCATTCTACGCTAAATTCACCAATTTGAAGCTAAAAGCTAAGAAAATGAAGCTGTAGCGATATCTCACGCAAGAGAACGGTGAAATTTGAATTTGACGATTTCCTCGACAACGGCTGTTGCTACTGCTCAATTGCGTCACATTCCACGCTAAATTCACCAATTTGAAGCTAAAAGCTAAGAAAATGAAGCTGTAGCGATATCTCACGCGAGAGAACGGGGAAAGTTGAGTTTGTCGATTTCCTCGAAAACGGCTGTTGCTATAGCTCAAATGCGTCACATTCTACGCTAAATTCACCAATTTGAAGCTAAAAGCTAAGAAAGTGATGCTGTAGCGATATCTCACGCGAGAGAACGGTGAAAGTTGAGTTTGTCGATTTCCTCGAAAACGGCTGTTGCTATAGCTCAAATGCGTCACATTCTACGCTAAATTCACCAATTTGAAGCTAAAAGCTAAGAAAATGAAGCTGTAGCGATATCTCACGCGAGAGAACGGTGAAATTTGAGTTTGACGATTTACTCGACAACGGCTGTT
>CALUEP010000015.1:0-87742 GCA_944319695.1 Tiphia femorata
GATATCTCACGCGAGAGAACGGTGGAAGCTGAGTTGACGATTTCCTCGACAACGTCTGTTGCTACAGCGCAAATGCGTCACATTCTACGCTAAATTCACCAATTTGAAGCTAAAAGCTAAGAAATGGAGCTGTAGCGATATCTCACGCGAGAGAACGGTGGAAGTTGAGTTTGACGATTTCCTCGACAGCGGCGTTGCTACAGCTCAAATGCGTCACATTCTACGCTAAATTCACCAATTTGAAGCTAAAAGCTAAGAAAATGAAGCTGTAGCGATATCTCACGCGAGAGAACGGTGGAAGTTGAGTTTGACGATTTCCTCGACAACGGCTGTTGCTACCGCTCAAATGCGTCACATTTTACGTTAAATTCACCAATTTCAAGCTAAAAGCTAAGAAAATGAAGCCGTAGCGTTATCTCACGCGAGAGAACGGTGAAAGTTGAGTTTGACGATTTCCTCGACAGCGGCGTTGCTACAGCTCAAATGCGTCACATTCTACGCTAAATTCACCAATTTGAAGCTAAAAGCTAAGAAAATGAAGCTGTAGCGATATCTCACGCGAGAGAACGGTGGAAGTTGAGTTTGACGATTTCCTCGACAACGGCTGTTACTACCGCTCAAATGCGTCACATTTTACGTTAAATTCACCAATTTCAAGCTAAAAGCTAAGAAAATGAAGCTGTAGCGATATCTCACGCGAGAGAACGGTGGAAGTTGAGTTTGACGATTTCCTCGACAACGGCTGTTGCTACCGCTCAAATGCGTCACATTTTACGTTAAATTCACCAATTCAAGCTAAAAGCTAAGAAAATGAAGCTGTAGCGATATCTCACGCGAGAGAACGGTGGAAGTTGAGTTTGACGATTTCCTCGACAACGGCTGTTGCTACCGCTCAAATTCGTCACATTTTACGTTAAATTCACCAATTTCAAGCTAAAAGCTAAGAAAATGAAGCTGTAGCGTTATCTCACGCGAGAGAACGGTGAAAGTTGAGTTTAACGATTTCCTCGACAGCGGCTGTTGCTACAGCTCAAATGCGTCACATTCGACGCTAAATTCACCAATTTGAAGCTAAAAGCTAAGAAAATGAAGCTGTAGCGTTATCTCACGCGAGAGAACGGTGGAAGTTGAGTTTGACGATTTCCTCGACAACGGCTGTTGCTACCGCTCAAATGCGTCACATTTTACGTTAAATTCACCAATTTCAAGCTAAAAGCTAAGAAAATGAAGCTGTAGCGTTATCTCACGCGAGAGAACGGTGAAAGTTGAGTTTGACGATTTCCTCGACAGCGGCTGTTGCTACAGCGCAAATGCGTCACATTCTACGCTAAATTCACCAATTTGAAGCTAAAAGCTAAGAAAATGGAGCTGTAGCGATATCTCACGCGAGAGAACGGTGGAAGTAGAGTTTGACGATTTCCTCGACAGCGGCTGTTGCTACAGCTCAAATGCGTCACATTATACTATAAATTCACCAATTTGAAGCTAAAAGCTAAGAAAATGAAGCAGTAGCGATATCTCACGCGAGAGAACGGTGGAAGTTGAGTTTGACGATTTCCTCGACAACGGCGGTTGCTACCGCTCAAATGCGTCACATTTTACGTTAAATTCACCAATTTCAAGCTAAAAGCTATGAAAATGAAGCCGTAGCGTTATCTCACGCGAGAGAACGGTGAAAGTTGAGTTTGACGATTTCCTCGACAGCGGCGTTGCTACAGCTCAAATGCGTCACATTCTACGCTAAATTCACCAATTTGAAGCTAAAAGCTAAGAAAATGAAGCTGTAGCGATATCTCACGCGAGAGAACGGTGGAAGTTGAGTTTGACGATTTCCTCGACAACGGCTGTCGCTACCGCTCAAATGCGTCACATTTTACGTTAAATTCACCAATTTCAAGCTAAAAGCTAAGAAAATGAAGCTGTAGCGTTATCTCACGCGAGAGAACGGTGAAAGTTGAGTTTGACGATTTCCTCGACAGCGGCTGTTGCTACAGCTCAAATGCGTCACATTCGACGCTAAATTCACCAATTTGAAGCTAAAAGCTACGAAAATGAAGCTGTAGCGTTATCTCACGCGAGAGAACGGTGGAAGTTGAGTTTGACGATTTCCTCGACAACGGCTGTTGCTACCGCTCAAATGCGTCACATTTTACGTTAAATTCACCAATTTCAAGCTAAAAGCTAAGAAAATGAAGCTGTAGCGTTACCTCACGCGAGAGAACGGTGAAAGTTATGTTTGACGATTTCCTCGACAACAGCTGTTGCTACCGCTCAAATGCGTCACATTTTACGTTCAATTCACCAATTTCAAGCTAAAAGCTAAGAAAATGAAGCTGTAGCGTTATCTCACGCGAGAGAACGGTGAAAGTTGAGTTTGACGATTTCCTCGACAACGGCTGTTCCTAGAGCTCAAATGCGTCACATTCTACGTTAAATTCACCAATTTGAAGCTAAAAGCTAAGAAAAAGAAGCTGTAGCGATATCTCACGCGAGAGAACGGAGAAAGTTGAGTTTGACGATTTCCTCGACAACGGCTGTTGCTACCGCTCAAATGCGTCACATTTTACGTTCAATTCACCAATTTCAAGCTAAAAGCTAAGAAAATGAAGCTGTAGCGATATCTCACGCGAGAGAACGGTGGAAGTTGAGTTTGCCGATTTCCTCGACAACGTCTGTTGCGACAGCTCAAATGCGTCACATTCTACGTTAAATTCACCAATTTGTAGCTAAAAGCTACGAAAATGATGCTGTTAGCGATATCTCACGCGACAGAACGGTGGAAGCTGAGTTTGACGATTTCCTCGACAACGTCTGTTGCTACAGCGCAAATGCGTCACATTCTACGCTAAATTCACCAATTTCAAGCTAAAAGCTAAGAAAATGGAGCTGTAGCGATATCTCACGCGAGAGAACGGTGAAAGTTGAGTTTGACGATTTCCTGGACAACGGCTGTTCCTAGAGCTCAAATGCGTCACAGTCTACCTTAGATTCAGCAATTTGAAGCTAAAAGCTAAAAAAATGAAGCTGTAGCGTTAACTCACGCGAGAGAACGGTGGAAGTTGAGTTTGACGATTTCCTCGACAACGGCTGTTGCTACCGCTCAAATGCGTCACATTTTACGTTAAATTCACCAATTTCAAGCTAAAAGCTAAGAAAATGAAGCTGTAGCGTTATCTCACGCGAGAGAACGGTGAAAGTTGAGTTTGACGATTTCCTCGACAGCGGCTGTTGCTACAGCGCAAATGCGTCACATTCTACGCTAAATTCACCAATTTGAAGCTAAAAGCTAAGAAAATGGAGCTGTAGCGATATCTCACGCGAGAGAACGGTGGAAGTAGAGTTTGACGATTTCCTCGACAGCGGCTGTTGCTACAGCTCAAATGCGTCACATTATACTATAAATTCACCAATTTGAAGCTAAAAGCTAAGAAAATGAAGCAGTAGCGATATCTCACGCGAGAGAACGGTGGAAGTTGAGTTTGACGATTTCCTCGACAACGGCTGTTGCTACCGCTCAAATGCGTCACATTTTACGTTAAATTCACCAATTTCAAGCTAAAAGCTATGAAAATGAAGCCGTAGCGTTATCTCACGCGAGAGAACGGTGAAAGTTGAGTTTGACGATTTCCTCGACAGCGGCGTTGCTACAGCTCAAATGCGTCACATTCTACGCTAAATTCACCAATTTGCAGCTAAAAGCTAAGAAAATGAAGCTGTAGCGATATCTCACGCGAGAGAACGGTGGAAGTTGAGTTTGACGATTTCCTCGACAACGGCTGTCGCTACCGCTCAAATGCGTCACATTTTACGTTAAATTCACCAATTTCAAGCTAAAAGCTAAGAAAATGAAGCTGTAGCGTTATCTCACGCGAGAGAACGGTGAAAGTTGAGTTTGACGATTTCCTCGACAGCGGCTGTTGCTACAGCTCAAATGCGTCGCATTCGACGCTAAATTCACCAATTTGAAGCTAAAAGCTACGAAAATGAAGCTGTAGCGTTATCTCACGCGAGAGAACGGTGGAAGTTGAGTTTGACGATTTCCTCGACAACGGCTGTTGCTACCGCTCAAATGCGTCACATTTTACGTTAAATTCACCAATTTCAAGCTAAAAGCTAAGAAAATGAAGCTGTAGCGTTACCTCACGCGAGAGAACGGTGAAAGTTATGTTTGACGATTTCCTCGACAACGGCTGTTGCTACCGCTCAAATGCGTCACATTTTACGTTCAATTCACCAATTTCAAGCTAAAAGCTAAGAAAATGAAGCTGTAGCGTTATCTCACGCGAGAGAACGGTGAAAGTTGAGTTTGACGATTTCCTCGACAACGGCTGTTCCTAGAGCTCAAATGCGTCACATTCTACGTTAAATTCACCAATTTGAAGCTAAAAGCTAAGAAAAAGAAGCTGTAGCGATATCTCACGCGAGAGAACGGAGAAAGTTGAGTTTGACGATTTCCTCGACAACGGCTGTTGCTACCGCTCAAATGCGTCACATTTTACGTTCAATTCACCAATTTCAAGCTAAAAGCTAAGAAAATGAAGCTGTAGCGATATCTCACGCGAGAGAACGGTGGAAGTTGAGTTTGCCGATTTCCTCGACAACGTCTGTTGCGACAGCTCAAATGCGTCACATTCTACGTTAAATTCACCAATTTGTAGCTAAAAGCTACGAAAATGATGCTGTTAGCGATATCTCACGCGACAGAACGGTGGAAGCTGAGTTTGACGATTTCCTCGACAACGTCTGTTGCTACAGCGCAAATGCGTCACATTCTACGCTAAATTCACCAATTTCAAGCTAAAAGCTAAGAAAATGGAGCTGTAGCGATATCTCACGCGAGAGAACGGTGAAAGTTGAGTTTGACGATTTCCTGGACAACGGCTGTTCCTAGAGCTCAAATGCGTCACAGTCTACCTTAGATTCAGCAATTTGAAGCTAAAAGCTAAAAAAATGAAGCTGTAGCGTTAACTCACGCGAGAGAACGGTGAAAGTTATGTTTGACGATTTCCTCGACAACGGCTGTTGCTACCGCTCAAATGCGTCACATTTTACGTTCAATTCACCAATTTCAAGCTAAAAGCTAAGAAAATGAAGCTGTAGCGATATCTCACGCGAGAGAACGGTGGAAGTTGAGTTTGCCGATTTCCTCGACAACGTCTGTTGCGACAGCTCAAATGCGTCACATTCTACGTTAAATTCACCAATTTGTAGCTAAAAGCTACGAAAATGAAGCTGTTAGCGATATCTCACGCGAGAGAACGGTGGAAGCTGAGTTTGACGATTTCCTCGACAACGTCTGTTGCTACAGCGCAAATGCGTCACATTCTACGCTAAATTCACCAATTTGAAGCTAAAAGCTAAGAAAATGGAGCTGTAGCGATATCTCACGCGAGAGAACGGTGGAAGTAGAGTTTGACGATTTCCTCGACAGCGGCTGTTGCTACAGCTCAAATGCGTCACATTATACTATAAATTCACCAATTTGAAGCTAAAAGCTAAGAAAATGAAGCTGTAGCGATATCTCACGCGAGAGAACGGTGGAAGTTGAGTTTGACGATTTCCTCGACAACGGCTGTTGCTACCGCTCAAATGCGTCACATTTTACGTTAAATTCACCAATTTCAAGCTAAAAGCTAAGAAAATGAAGCCGTAGCGTTATCTCACGCGAGAGAACGGTGAAAGTTGAGTTTGACGATTTCCTCGACAGCGGCGTTGCTACAGCTCAAATGCGTCACATTCTACGCTAAATTCACCAATTTGAAGCTAAAAGCTAAGAAAATGAAGCTGTAGCGATATCTCACGCGAGAGAACGGTGGAAGTTGAGTTTGACGATTTCCTCGACAACGGCTGTCGCTACCGCTCAAATGCGTCACATTTTACGTTAAATTCACCAATTTCAAGCTAAAAGCTAAGAAAATGAAGCTGTAGCGTTATCTCACGCGAGAGAACGGTGGAAGTTGAGTTTGACGATTTCCTCGACAACGGCTGTTGCTACCGCTCAAATGCGTCACATTTTACGTTCAATTCACCAATTTCAAGCTAAAAGCTAAGAAAATGAAGCTGTAGCGATATCTCACGCGAGAGAACGGTGGAAGTTGAGTTTGCCGATTTCCTCGACAACGTCTGTTGCGACAGCTCAAATGCGTCACATTCTACGTTAAATTCCCCAATTTGTAGCTAAAAGCTACGAAAATGAAGCTGTTAGCGATATCTCACGCGAGAGAACGGTGGAAGCTGAGTTTGACGATTTCCTCGGTAACGTCTGTTGCTACAGCGTAAATGCGTCACATTCTACGCTAAATTCACCAATTTGAAGCTAAAAGCTAAGAAAATGGAGCTGTAGCGATATCTCACGCGAGAGAACGGTGGAAGTTGAGTTTGACGATTTCCTCGACAGCGGCTGTTGCTAAAGCTCAAGTGCGTCACATTATACTATAAATTCACCAATTTGAAGCTAAAAGCTACGAAAATGAAGCTGTTAGCGTTATCTCACGCGAGAGAACGGTGAAAGTTGAGTTTGACGATTTCCTCGACAGCGGCTGTTGCTACAGCTCAAATGCGTCACATTTTACGTTAAATTCACCAATTTCAAGCTAAAAGCTAAGAAAATGAAGCTGTAGCGTTATCTCACGCGAGAGAACGGTGGAAGTTGAGTTTGACGATTTCCTCGACAACGGCTGTTGCTACCGCTCAAATGCGTCACATTTTACGTTAAATTCACCAATTTCAAGCTAAAAGCTAAGAAAATGAAGCTGTAGCGTTATCTCACGCGAGAGAACGGTGAAAGTTGAGTTTGACGATTTCCTCGACAGCGGCTGTTGCTACAGCTCAAATGCGTCACATTCTACGCTAAATTCACCAATTTGAAGCTAAAAGCTAAGAAAATGAAGCTGTAACGATATCTCACGCTGAGAGAACGGTGGAAGTTGAGTTTGACGATTTCCTCGACAACGGCTGTCGCTACCGCTCAAATGCGTCACATTTTACGTTAAATTCACCAATTTCAAGCTAAAAGCTAAGAAAATGAAGATGTAGCGTTATCTCACGCGTAAGAACGGTGAAAGTTATGTTTGACGATTTCCTCGACAACGGCTGTTGCTACCGCTCAAAATGCGTCACATTTTACGTTCAATTCATCAATTTCAAGCTAAAAGCTAAGAAAATGAAGCTGTAGCGATATCTCACGCGAGAGAACGGTGGAAGTTGAGTTTGCCGATTTCCTCGACAACGTCTGTTGCGACAGCTCAAATGCGTCACATTCTACGTTAAATTCCCCAATTTGTAGCTAAAAGCTACGAAAATGAAGCTGTTAGCGATATCTCACGCGAGAGAACGGTGGAAGCTGAGTTTGACGATTTCCTCGACAACGTCTGTTGCTACAGCGCAAATGCGTCACATTCTACGCTAAATTCATCAATTTCAAGCTAAAAGCTAAGAAAATGAAGCTGTAGCGATATCTCACGCGAGAGAACGGTGGAAGTTGAGTTTGCCGATTTCCTCGACAACGTCTGTTGCGACAGCTCAAATGCGTCACATTCTACGTTAAATTCCCCAATTTGTAGCTAAAAGCTACGAAAATGAAGCTGTTAGCGATATCTCACGCGAGAGAACGGTGGAAGCTGAGTTTGACGATTTCCTCGACAACGTCTGTTGCTACAGCGCAAATGCGTCACATTCTACGCTAAATTCACCAATTTGAAGCTAAAAGCTAAGAAAATGGAGCTGTAGCGATATCTCACGCGAGAGAACGGTGGAAGTTGAGTTTAACGATTTCCTCGACAGCGGCTGTTGCTACAGCTCAAGTGCGTCACATTATACTATAAATTCACCAATTTGAAGCTAAAAGCTAAGAAAATGAAGCTGTAGCGATATCTCACGCGAGAGAACGGTGGAAGTTGAGTTTGACGATTTCCTCGACAACGGCTGTCGCTACCGCTCAAATGCGTCACATTTTACGTTAAATTCACCAATTTCAAGCTAAAAGCTAAGAAAATGAAGCTGTAGCGTTATCTCACGCGAGAGAACGGTGAAAGTTGAGTTTGACGATTTCCTCGACAGCGGCTGTTGCTACAGCTCAAATGCGTCACATTCGACGCTAAATTCACCAATTTGAAGCTAAAAGCTAAGAAAATGAAGCTGTAGCGTTATCTCACGCGAGAGAACGGTGGAAGTTGAGTTTGACGATTTCCTCGACAACGGCTGTTGCTACCGCTCAAATGCGTCACATTTTACGTTAAATTCACCAATTTCAAGCTAAAAGCTAAGAAAATGAAGCTGTAGCGTTACCTCACGCGAGAGAACGGTGAAAGTTATGTTTGACGATTTCCTCGACAACGGCTGTTGCTACCGCTCAAATGCGTCACATTTTACGTTCAATTCACCAATTTCAAGCTAAAAGCTAAGAAAATGAAGCTGTAGCGATATCTCACGCGAGAGAACGGTGGAAGTTGAGTTTGCCGATTTCCTCGACAACGTCTGTTGCGACAGCTCAAATGCGTCACATTCTACGTTAAATTCACCAATTTGTAGCTAAAAGCTACGAAAATGAAGCTGTTAGCGATATCTCACGCGAGAGAACGGTGGAAGCTGAGTTTGACGATTTCCTCGACAACGTCTGTTGCTACAGCGCAAATGCGTCACATTCTACGCTAAATTCACCAATTTGAAGCTAAAAGCTAAGAAAATGGAGCTGTAGCGATATCTCACGCGAGAGAACGGTGGAAGTAGAGTTTGACGATTTCCTCGACAGCGGCTGTTGCTACAGCTCAAATGCGTCACATTATACTATAAATTCACCAATTTGAAGCTAAAAGCTAAGAAAATGAAGCTGTAGCGATATCTCACGCGAGAGAACAGTGGAAGTTGAGTTTGACGATTTCCTCGACAACGGCTGTTGCTACCGCTCAAATGCGTCACATTTTACGTTAAATTCACCAATTTCAAGGTAAAAGCTAAGAAAATGAAGCCGTAGCGTTATCTCACGCGAGAGAACGGTGAAAGTTGAGTTTGACGATTTCCTCGACAGCGGCGTTGCTACAGCTCAAATGCGTCACATTCTACGCTAAATTCACCAATTTGAAGCTAAAAGCTAAGAAAATGAAGCTGTAGCGATATCTCACGCGAGAGAACGGTGGAAGTTGAGTTTGACGATTTCCTCGACAACGGCTGTCGCTACCGCTCAAATGCGTCACATTTTACGTTAAATTCACCAATTTCAAGCTAAAAGCTAAGAAAATGAAGCTGTAGCGATATCTCACGCGAGAGAACGGTGGAAGTTGAGTTTGCCGATTTCCTCGACAACGTCTGTTGCGACAGCTCAAATGCGTCACATTCTACGTTAAATTCCCCAATTTGTAGCTAAAAGCTACGAAAATGAAGCTGTTAGCGATATCTCACGCGAGAGAACGGTGGAAGCTGAGTTTGACGATTTCCTCGACAACGTCTGTTGCTACAGCGCAAATGCGTCACATTCTACGCTAAATTCACCAATTTGAAGCTAAAAGCTAAGAAAATGGAGCTGTAGCGATATCTCACGCGAGAGAACGGTGGAAGTTGAGTTTAACGATTTCCTCGACAGCGGCTGTTGCTACAGCTCAAGTGCGTCACATTATACTATAAATTCACCAATTTGAAGCTAAAAGCTAAGAAAATGAAGCTGTAGCGTTATCTCACGCGAGAGAACGGTGGAAGTTGAGTTTGACGATTTCCTCGACAACGGCTGTCGCTACCGCTCAAATGCGTCACATTTTACGTTAAATTCACCAATTTCAAGCTAAAAGCTAAGAAAATGAAGCTGTAGCGTTATCTCACGCGAGAGAACGGTGAAAGTTGAGTTTGACGATTTCCTCGACAGCGGCTGTTGCTACAGCTCAAGTGCGTCACATTATACTATAAATTCACCAATTTGAAGCTAAAAGCTAAGAAAATGAAGCTGTAGCGTTATCTCACGCGAGAGAACGGTGGAAGTTGAGTTTGACGATTTCCTCGACAACGGCTGTTGCTACCGCTCAAATGCGTCACATTTTACGTTAAATTCACCAATTTCAAGCTAAAAGCTAAGAAAATGAAGCTGTAGCGTTATCTCACGCGAGAGAACGGTGAAAGTTGAGTTTGCCGATTTCCTCGACAACGTCTGTTGCGACAGCTCAAATGCGTCACATTCTACGTTAAATTCACCAATTTGTAGCTAAAAGCTACGAAAATGAAGCTGTTAGCGATATCTCACGCGAGAGAACGGTGGAAGCTGAGTTTGACGATTTCCTCGACAACGTCTGTTGCTACAGCGCAAATGCGTCACATTCTACGCTAAATTCACCAATTTGAAGCTAAAAGCTAAGAAAATGGAGCTGTAGCGATATCTCACGCGAGAGAACGGTGGAAGTTGAGTTTGACTATTTCATCGACAACGGCGTTATCTCACGGCATTAATTGCATTGCGGTGTTTACATGCAAATGTGCATCTAAAAAATGCATGTACAAACTCCTCCTTAACGTATATGTTCTCCTGCACAATTTACACATCAGGGGATGGATCTTAAAATGTTCCTCCAATGCTGTGTAGGTAATGAATTGCATGTGGCAACTAATGCATTTGAATGAATCGAAAATATCTGTTTCGTCCAGTAGTTGATCTGCGAAATTCATAATAACATAACGAGCTAATATAAACTTATTTAAATAACTAGAGCGAGAACAGCACAAACGCTGGCTATGAAACATACACAATAATTGGTCTGTAGTATTTGGGCGGTTTGGCATTCCATCGTTGCCGGCAACCGCACTCACGCCAGCCATCTAAAGCAGTACACATAAATATATAGCTTGAATACTATAGTAATTCAATCAACGTTATACAATAAAGAACTAAAAATCGTATCATTTATAATGAACACGTTTATACGGGGTGTCCCAGACCTACCTAACACTATCTCGTGAGAACGCAAGGAGAGGTCGGGCCCCACCTCCCCGACGAGCACCGCCCTTTCCACGCTCCACGCTCCACGCTGGGCACAACTCCAGCGTGTGCTGGGCAGTGTCGTCGGGGTCAGGTAACATTACTCTTCAGTAACCAAAGACAAACCGTGTCGAGACGAAGTTAATTCCATAGTACTTCGTGTTGCCGGATCTACAAAAAAATGTGAATATTTAAAAAATTATACAAATATATAAATGGAAAAAGCACTTAGTTACTGGAAAAATATCTTAGAATGGATTCTTACTTACTGTGGATTAAGTGGAGTGCACATTAATTGCATTGCGGTGTTTACATGCAAATGTGCATCTAAAAAATGCATGTACAAACTCCTCCTTAACGTATATGTTTTCCCGCACAATTTACACATCAGGGGATGGATCTTAAAATGTTCGTCCAATGCTGTGTAGGTAATGAATTGCATGTGGCAACTAATGCATTTGAATGAATCGAAAATATCTGTTTCGTCCAGTAGTTGATCTGCGAAATTCATAATAACATAACGAGCTAATATAAACTTATTTAAATAACTAGAGCGAGAACAGCACAAACGCTGGCTATGAAACATACACAATAATTGGTCTGTAGTATTTGGGCGGTTTGGCATTCCATCGTTGCCGGCAACCGCACTCACGCCAGCCATCTAAAGCAGTACACATAAATATATAGCTTGAATACTATAGTAATTCAATCAACGTTATACAATAAAGAACTAAAAATCGTATCATTTATAATGAACACGTTTATACGGGGTGTCCCAGACCTACCTAACACTATCTCGTGAGAACGCAAGGAGAGGTCGGGCCCCACCTCCCCGACGAGCACCGCCCTTTCCACGCTCCACGCTCCACGCTGGGCACAACTCCAGCGTGTGCTGGGCAGTGTCGTCGGGGTCAGGTAACATTACTCTTCAGTAACCAAAGACAAACCGTGTCGAGACGAAGTTAATTCCATAGTACTTCGTGTTGCCGGATCTACAAAAAAATGTGAATATTTAAAAAATTATACAAATATATAAATGGAAAAAGCACTTAGTTACTGGAAAAATATCTTAGAATGGATTCTTACTTACTGTGGATTAAGTGGAGTGCACATTAATTGCATTGCGGTGTTTACATGCAAATGTGCATCTAAAAAATGCATGTACAAACTCCTCCTTAACGTATATGTTTTCCCGCACAATTTACACATCAGGGGATGGATCTTAAAATGTTCGTCCAATGCTGTGTAGGTAATGAATTGCATGTGGCAACTAATGCATTTGAATGAATCGAAAATATCTGTTTCGTCCAGTAGTTGATCTGCGAAATTCATAATAACATAACGAGCTAATATAAACTTATTTAAATAACTAGAGCGAGAACAGCACAAACGCTGGCTATGAAACATACACAATAATTGGTCTGTAGTATTTGGGCGGTTTGGCATTCCATCGTTGCCGGCAACCGCACTCACGCCAGCCATCTAAAGCAGTACACATAAATATATAGCTTGAATACTATAGTAATTCAATCAACGTTATACAATAAAGAACTAAAAATCGTATCATTTATAATGAACACGTTTATACGGGGTGTCCCAGACCTACCTAACACTATCTCGTGAGAACGCAAGGAGAGGTCGGGCCCCACCTCCCCGACGAGCACCGCCCTTTCCACGCTCCACGCTCCACGCTGGGCACAACTCCAGCGTGTGCTGGGCAGTGTCGTCGGGGTCAGGTAACATTACTCTTCAGTAACCAAAGACAAACCGTGTCGAGACGAAGTTAATTCCATAGTACTTCGTGTTGCCGGATCTACAAAAAAATGTGAATATTTAAAAAATTATACAAATATTAGGAGTACAAATAAGTTTCCGCCGTTTGACACAAGAGGGTCACACCAGAAGGTTATGTTGAAATTGTCAAATGGAAATCGTAATATCATAAGTTTGGACATCTGGTAACAACATAACCTTCATGTTTAGTGCCTCCGTATCAGCATTACATAATTTTGTTCGTGCGAAAATGTCAATGTTTTGTACCGAATAAGCGTCATTTGCGGGAGCTTTTGATTTATTTCTTTAATTTGAAGAAATCTGCAGTTGAGGCGCATCGATTGCTTGTTGAAGCATATGGTGAGACTGCTTTAAGTGAGAGAAGTTGTCGTGAGTGGTTTCAGAAGTTTAAAAACGGTGAGTTTGACGTGGAAAATAAAGAACGTAGTGGAAGGCCGAAAGTGTACGAAGACACGGAATTGGAAGCATTATTGGAAGAAGATTCGTGCCAAACGCAAGAAGAACTTGCACTTACATTGGAAGTGACTCAGCAAGCAATTTCACATCGTTTAAAATCGTTGCACATGATACAAAAACAAGGGAATTGGATTCCATATGAACTGAAGCCGAGAGACGTTGAACGCCGATTTTGCATGTGTGAAATGCTGCTTGCCAGGCATAAAAAAAGGGTTTTTTGCATCGTGTAGTCACTGGCGATGAAAAATGGATCCACTACGATAACCCAAAAAAGAGAAAATCATGGGGACCACCGGGCCATGCTTCAACATCGACAGCTAAACCAAATATTCATGGAAAAAAACTCATGCTGTGTATTTGGTGGGATCAGCTTGGTGTCATATATTATGAGTTACTCAAACCGGGTGAAACCATTACTGGAGCTCTCTACCGAACACAATTAATGAGACTAAGCCGAGCAGTGAAGGAAAAACGCGCCCATTACTACTCCAGACACGACAAGATTATTCTCCTCCATGATAATGCTCGTCCGCATGTTGCGGCGCCGGTCAAAACATACTTAGAAACACTTAATTGGGAAGTTCTACCACACCCGCCGTATTCGCCAGACATTGCGCCTTCTGATTATCACTTACTCCGGTCGATGGCATATGGCCTGACTAAGCAGCGCTTTACATCATATGAAGAAACTAAAAATTGGGTCGATTCGTGGATAGCCACGAAAGATGAAGAGTTCTTCCGACGTGGTATCCGAATGCTCCCAGAAAGATGGGAAAAAGTAGTGGCTAGTGTTGGACAATACTTTGAATAAAAGGAAATGTACCATTCATTCACAATACATTCCTAATTTCTAATAGAAAACGGCGGAAACTTATTTGTACTCCTAATATATAAATGGAAAAAGCACTTAGTTACTGGAAAAATATCTTACAAGGAAACGGCACGAGGTGTCCCCCTCGGATTTCAATGCCGTTGAAATATGTTGCAATCTAGATCAAAATAAGGGACACGTTTTTTTTTATACGTGCCCAATCGCACTTTTAAGGGGTTAAACACCCCTTTGAAAAAAATCGGTTTTCTTTTTTCGGACCAAATACTGTGAAATCTGTACGAGATAGAAAAAAATGTTTTAGACGAAAGTTGAACAGTTTCAAAAGTGCTCAATAATAGTTTGATCGGTTGTTTAGAAAATATTAAAATTTTCGATATACCCCTCCCCCCCTCATAATTATTTTGCAATTGCAGAATTTTGTTTTGACCAAGCGAAAGGATATTTTAGTCTGAATTCAACCATATATAATAATGTTACTTTCCGAGATACGGACTTTTCGAAAATTAGACACAAATGTCCGCGTATACCGGTAACGCGCTATGCGCAGCGCTTATCTCACTCGAGATGCATATATGAGACTTCAATCGTGAAAGCCGAGAATGTGCCATCGGTACTTTCGTCTTTTCTTCTTTCGATTTTATCGTGATCTAATAACAGAATAATAACAAGCTTGGCTTGTGTCGCAGTTGTTGCGTGCGATATTTCGAGTGTTGAAAAGCATCTAGATTTTTGCAATGCAAGTCGGTGATATTTATTAATGTTTAGTTTCCATTTGACTTATTGACTCTATGCCAATATTCCACTAATACTGAAAATCTGCGGAATATACTAGCACGCTTTCATTATCGTATTATTAATTCGCGTTTGTGTATTTCTTTTAAATGTGTTTATATAATGCCTGCTCTATTAGCCAAGTGACAAAGAAAAGAATTTGTTTTTTTAAGAAAAATATTGCGACTAATCGGGAGATAATAAATAGCTTTTAAAGATAGAGGTAAATAATGTTTTATAAAAAAATAGTGTTAAAGAAATGAAGACGTACATATATGAATAGGTCTACAAGAAAAAAATTTATTTTAATTTGTGTATTATCTACACGCGGGAGAATATGAACATAAAAAGCAGATCACAATCGGGTTTGTGACGTTTATTTAATATTAACGTTCCTCAATTGTAAAAAGGAATATTTCATCACAATAAATGTATTATTAGTTATTAGTTACAATACATTATTTATATACAATATAGTTTATAAAAATATATATATAATAAAACATCATTTGTACAGTAATAAAATACATTTCCGTTTAGGATTTTCATGATATTTATGGATTATAAATATTGCACATATGATGATCATGAAAGAAATGTTTAATACAAAGCGATTTCTTACACCAAGCGCAGGTAATTATAGCAACGCCGCCGCAAATATCGCATGTTATTTTATTCTATTTTTTCTGAAAACAAAAATCAACGGGTGTTTCAAATTGTGGTGGCCTCTCTTCTACATAATCACTTTGATGCCATGAATATTTGATCAAATCTCGAAATCTTGGTGACGAAAACAGATAGTGTGTTAAGGATTGTAATCTTAAAATATTATCACGCGCATATAGTTTTATTCCCAAATCTAAAAGTGTTACTGTATCCGAGAAATGTTTTATAAAATTTTTCTATAAGCGAAAACCATACACATCTAATGGTTGTCTTTGGCCTTTTGTTCCTGCAGGTATTGTTAAAAGAACTATATTTTCCATAGAATCTGGTCTAGTTCGTGCAATTATATTCGGACAATGACCAGTCCACGAATCCAACAACAAAACTGATTTAGGACCAACATTTGGAAAATACACATCTCTCAACCAAACTTCAAAATGATACGACGTTAGTTTTCCTGATTTTGATGCCATAGCAAAAATGTTATTTTCCCTAAACATTGTTTCTCCTACTCTAGGGCCAAATGTTCCAGTAGGTTCTTTTAAAACAATAAAGAGAGGTGATAATAATCGACCATCGGCTGAAATTGTCGACTGTATGGTGTAACTATGTGTTATTGCTGATGTGGATTGTACTACGCACTCAACGTTTTTTGTACCTTCTACCGTCAAAGAACGACCAGTATGTAATTCCAGTTGGAATTCGCTTTGGTCAGAATTGTAAATATTTTCAAGTCCAAAAGATTGAATATGATACTTAACATCTTCAACAAATCTATTGCTTTCCGTTTCCTGCTTTTCCTTTGATATTAAAGATTTTTTGTAACATATTTTGTAACTTTGCGCGATACAATATTATGTCTTCGTTTAAAACAGGTTACCCATCTGGGTGAAGCTGTAAATCCTTCAGCATTTACTTCTTCCCGCGCTGTAAGAGCCCATCGTGCAATATCAATGTCGTGAATCAGTATTTTGTTATGAAGAGCTTCTTGAAATTTGTGCAATGTGTAGGAAGTGTAACGTATTTTTCCCCCGAGGGCAAGACCTCGCACCGATTTCCCCTCCGGAGGGGACAGGAGACGCCCGGTGATCTGGCGATCCCGCCACTTCGTCCTCGAAGACGCGGGATGGAAATCGGGTGGGAATTACAAAATTCGGCCCCGCACGTTGCCTCCACACGACCGTCTACGTCGCGACTCGAACTCACAACCTTTTGTAACAATTATTTTACGTGGGCGCCAGACGCGAATGCGTCGCGGAGACACGTCCCCGCTTTAAAAAGGTACGACCCGCGAAGTGACGCTCGTGGATGAACACCGGCTAACTCAGAAAAGCCCTCGGCCACGGAGAGGGGCAGGGTCGAACGCAGAGGAACATGAGAGTAGGCAACAATAAAAATTAAACACGACAGTACGGAAAATAAGCCCTCTTAGAGTAATTTATTCAACGATCGCGCGGCTGAGGTACAGGTGACAAAAAGCAAGGCCTCTGGACGAACGGTCGTCCAGGGGTCACGCCCGGAGCGTACAAGAATCCCGTGAGACCCTCCCGGTGAGGCAAGACCAAAAGGTAAACTCGCGGCTTGTCGGCACGCGGCGTAAATTCTGCGATGCTTCGCGAGGGGCTCTCCACCGGAATTGTAGCAAAGTCTCAGATCAAGCAGCGCGATAATCAGATAAATACGAGGGAACAGCAATAACGAATAACGAAAGAAAAGGAGAATTAATAAGAGTAGCGGGGGTCCTGAAGGGACCGGATACAAGAATTATGCGAATAATCCGCCAGCGAGGACGACTCGCTGTCCCGCAACGCGAGGAGAAACCCCTGTTAACGTCGTCGGTCACCTTCGCGTAAAGTTCGGCATACGCACGCTACGTTCTCGATACGACAGTACAAAATCACGCGAAACAGACGATACAAAAAGGTACGCGGTAATTTACTTCCGGCGAAAAGAGAAAACGCGGATGATTCGCCGGAAGGACTTGCGATTGGTCTCGGAAAAAGAAATAAAATAAATAATTGACAAA
Source organism: Tiphia femorata (assembly GCA_944319695.1). Taxonomy (NCBI): domain Eukaryota; kingdom Metazoa; phylum Arthropoda; class Insecta; order Hymenoptera; family Tiphiidae; genus Tiphia; species Tiphia femorata. Next base: position 17,500 of record CALUEP010000015.1, read on the forward strand.
CGCACTGAGCCCGTAATTTACGAATTACACAGTATAAAAAAAATCGACTACGCAGTACACTTCAGGGGCTCAGGCAAAGACAAAAGAAATAACTTATGACCGCGATAACAAAGGTAAACGGAACAAAAACGCACGCACGATCGAGACACTTCACCCCAGGATGAGACACGGCGCAATTAAGACAAAGAGATCACAATTTTAGATAACAAAAGGCCCGCTGATAATAATGAGGGCTTACCCTTTCGAGTGCCGGGGTAGGGCACGCACGTAACTCCTATCCTTTCTTTTGGGATTTTTCTGATTCTTTCCCTGGTATTTCTCTGTGTTCTATCTGTCCTTCTCTTTCTCTATCTCTTTCCCTTTTCCTTTTACAATTACGGGTTTGTCGTTAATGAGCCAGCCGGCACTTCCGAATCGCAAGTGCCGGCTCGCTCTCGCGTGGTCGCGTGCGTACCCTACTTTCCCCCCTCTACTCATCGATCGTCGATCGTTAGCGCCGCTGATTGGCTTCCGCGTTGATTGATCGGATTGATTGGCGGATCAGCTCTTCGCCGTGAGGGATTGGTGTTCGTCCCTCACGTGGTGGCAAGCGACGGGCCCGGGAAAGTTCAAGACACGTCGGCGACACACAGGCTTCTTTTCGGGCGGCTTCTCCTCCTCGGGCAGGCGGATGGGAGAGCGTCTTCTTGGTGGAGGGTTCTCTGCACGCCACTCGCCCGCCACGGTGCGCTCTCCCCGTCCAGGAATTTAGACCCGGGTGGAGGCGACTTACCCGCGCCGGGGACTGCAGTTCCCCGGACGGTACCCTGGCCTCTTGTCGGGACTACCGCGCGGACGCCGATTGCACTTGTTCGGTGGACGGCAGGTCCCCTCCGCGTCTTCGGCCTGCACCCCCCTCGGTTGGTGCGGCTTGCGGATGATGTTGGGCCGCTTCCTGGTGTCCTTGGAATTGGCTCCCCCTCGGCCTGCCCCGCGTCTCCCTCGTGGCGGGAGGCCCGGCTGTGGTGCGGTCTCCACCACAGCGCGGCGCCCCCCTTCGTTGCCAGGATCCGCTCTCGCCGCCTCGTCGCCAGTAGTGTGATGGTGTGATGTGTGTCGCTCGACGGCTTTCCCTATCCCGGCCGCGCTGCTCCCAGCGGTCCTCCCTCTTCTTTTAGATGTTTCCTTTTGCGCGAACGTCGAACGAACGAGGGTTTCGGGTGCACTCCCCCTATCCTACGTCGCTGATCTTTAATGTCTCACCCTGGGGTCGTGACGGCTGGCTAACCTCTTTTTCTGAAAGGGAAAGATATAAGTAATCTATTCTAGTTTACGTGCGTGCCCGGCGGGAGAAATTGTGACTGGTAAAATACCACGTCACAACTCCCCCCTCCCGGAAAAAGACCGACCCGGTCGTAAGCCCCCATACCAAACCTGACTCGGGTATTAACCACCTCCTCGGAACGCCCCCCACTGGGCCCGAGGGGTCCTCCGCCCTCAAGGTGGAACATCAGCGGGCCTATAGGGACACTTTCCCATTTGCGTCCTGGGATCGGTTCATCCTTCCTTCCCGGGCCTAGGATACCGGGAGGCCGATTCCTCAGGCTATACCCAACAGTGCCGTTCTCCGGGCGATCCTGGGACTGGGCGTCCTCCGCCTTTCAGTCCTCGGTGGCTGCACCTGTACCTGGAAGAAAATTCTGGCCGCCTCCCTTCCGACTCGTTTGTTTGTTTCATCTCGGCTTCTGGTGGTATGGTTTCTACGTCACTTGGATCGTCGTCGCTCGCGGTCCCCCCCCCCCCCGCCCGTCCCTGGGGTTCGCGAAGGAGTGGGTGAGGTAAAGAATGATTCTCTTGAGATTTTCCGTTAACATTTTTCTTTTATTTGCGCTGCCTTTTATAACATCGTCCCCTGTTTATGGGACCAGGCAGCGTCGAGGTACCGAAGAGAAGCGTGCGCGCTTCCGAAATTAACCCGCTCTTTTTGGGCACCATCGAGAAAAACGGAAGAAGAAAAAAAAAAAAAAAGGACTCAAAAGAAAACGAACGGTCAATCAGGGAGGGAGAGATAAGAAAGAGAGAGTAAACAAAATATTATCAAACTCATTTGCCAGAGGCTGCCCCCCTGCCGAAAAAAAACCAGGAAAAAGTACTGAAGGGAATGGGGACCGAATCCGATCCGGGACCGAGGGAAGAAACAAACAAAAAAAAAACATTTTCGGGATTATTACTCGTCCCCGTCCGGTCCGCAAGCTCTAGGTCCTCATTAGCGTTTAGGGCTCCCGGGGCGGTGGTCGGCGGCCGAGGTGGCCGACCCCGGGGATATACGGTCCCTCTAGCCGCCACCAGCCACTGCAGGTGGGGCAGTCCCTAAGTGTGACCCCTACCTCCCCGCACCAGTAACAGAAAAGCTCGGTCACCGGCTGCGGGCACTCCTGCCGCCGGTGACCTCGCTTCCGGCAATTAAAACAGAGTATGTAATTGTTCGCTGGATTTTCCGCGCGGGAAAAGGTAGGGGCTCTCGCGGAGGCAGTTGTTTCCGTCGGTGTCTCCCCTCGGCGTGCGGGGCTTCCCCTCCGGTCCCTGCTTCCCTTAGTTAGGCGTTCGATCACTTCCTCCTTTCTAAATCTGAGGGGTATTTTTGGTCTCCCTGCAGGTGTGGTAGCTATCGGTGTGCCGGCTTCTCGGGGCCGGTCGACGATGCCCTGGGTAGGGCTGCGGGAGTCCTCTTCGGTCTGTACTGCCTGATGGCGGACCTTGACCCCCTTTCCCGTTGAGGTCCCCACCGTGTGTTGCGACGGCAAGTAGACATCAGTGTTGGTAGCGGTGTCTGTTAGGGGGGGAAGGTCTCGGATCGAGATTCCTCCCCCACAGGCTCGCTCCTCGTGGTTACGCATCGTGGCCCTTATGGAGGGCATCAGGCCCGGGTGGTCCTCGTTCAGCTTCTTCAATAAGGGTTCGTAGCTTCGCAGATACCGCCAGGGGTCCTCCTCTTCTTTTTCCCCTGGGCGGCGGAGCTTCTCCTTTTGTCCTCCCTTCTCCGGCTCTGTTCTCCACCACCACCCTCTGCCTCTGCCCTGTCCCTCCATCAGGTTCCGCGGCAGGCAATAGACAGCTACTCTTTCCTTTCCCTCTCTCTCTTCTCCCCCTTTTTTTTTTCTATAATAAGATTGCACCATTCCAATGGTATTAGTTATTGTATCTCTTTAATTCGCACACATGTGACTTTCCCACTCCTTCCCCTCGCGAATCCTCCAACTCGTAGACGACGGGAGACAGGATTTTACTTATCTTAAACGGGCCTTCATACCGCGGTGCTAGTTTGGCAGCTACGCGTTTCTCGGCCGATGAAAGCACGTGCTGCCGTCGCCATACCCGGTCTCCTACCCGATATTGTACATCCCGTCGTCTCAAGTTATAGGCGGTTGCTTGACGCTCGTGCGCCCGATCCAAGTGTTCGCGAACCATTTGTTTCAATTGGTCTAATTTTTGCATCCTTTCCGCCCACGCTTTGGGCGGCCGCGCGTCGAGATCGCTTTGCGGATCCGCGGCCCCCGGCTCTTTCCCGAACGCTCGCGGTTCACGACCGAAGTTGAGGAACGCCGGCGTGGCCTCCAATGAGGTGTGGTATGCCGTATTATACGCAAAGCGAAAGGCAGCTAAATGATTGTCCCACTCCCGGTGGTCGGATTCCAAAAAGGCAACAATCATAGTTTTAAGTACGCGATTCACTCGCTCGACGGGGTTCGCCTGGGGGTGGTAGGGCGGAGTGGTAGATAAAGTTATCCGGTACTCCCTTGCTAAGGCCTTGATCGCGTTATTATTAAATTCCGTGCCGTTATCGGTAAGGAGGACCTGTGGAGCTCCCCAGCGCGCTATAACCAGATCTATCAGGGCCTGTTTAATTTTCTCCCCGGTCGCCCGTCTTAAAGGGCAGCATTCTACCCACTTGGTAAACAAGTCCTGCATTACCAGGATGTAGCCAAAACCGGAACGACTCGGGGGAAAAGGGCCCATAATATCTGCGGCTACCACGGCCCAGGGTTGCTCCACCGTCCTCCGTCCCATCAACCCGGCCGGAAATGCCTGTTCTACCTTGGTGCGTTGGCACACAAGACAGCGTTTCACGTATTGTACCACGCTCTTAAACAAGGCAGGCCAAAAGTAAAAGGTAGCAACCCGCTTATAGGTTTTCTCCACCCCCAAGTGACCCGCCGTCGGCTCATCGTGGTTTTCGTTCAAAATCCTCGCGCGCTCGCCCTTCGGTACTACGATTTTCCAGGCCGACAGATCGGTTGCTACGGAGTCGATTATCGGGTCGGGCTTGTAGCGGTATAAGGTAGCATCAACCACCTTCCAATCCCGATCCTTCCCCAAGGCCGCCTCATTGTACTTCCGGCGATACCACGGGTCGTCGTCGTCTATCACCGCCGCAGTCAATTCCACGCTTGGTTCCTCGGTGGACTCGAACATTCGCGATAGTGCATCGGGTACGTGGTGTAACGCACCCTTCCGATGCACTATTTTGAAGTCGTACTCTTGTAACGTTAACGCCCATCGTCCTAGCCGACCCGCTGGGTTTTTAAGATTATGGAGCCACCGCAGGCTGCTGTGATCGGTCACCACCGTGAAGGAGTACCCTTCAAGGTATGGGCGAAACTTTTGTACGGCCCATATGACCGCCAAGCACTCCTGCTCGGTTACTGAATATCGCGTTTCCGCGTCTACTAGCGTTCTACTCGCGAAAGCCACAACCCGTTCGACCCCTTCGATCTCTTGCGTTAACACCGCCCCCAAGCCCACCGAACTTGCGTCGGTTTGCAAGGTAAAAGGCACAGAGAAATCCGGACACGCTAGTGTAGGCGCCGTTGCTAATTGCTCCCGGATTTCCTCGAACGAGGCCTGCTGTTCACTTCCCCATTGCCACCGTTGGTCCTTCTTTAATAGTCGCGTCATTGGTTCGGCCCGCGTGGCAAATTGCGGAATAAATCGTCGGTACCAGGAAGCCATGCCCAGGAAGCGTCTTAATTGTTTCACGTTACGTGGCGCGGGGTAACCCAGGACTGGTGCGATCTTGTCAGGGTCTACTTTGAGACCGTCCTTGTATACGAGAAAACCCAGGTAGCGAACCTGAGACCGACAAAACTCGCACTTGTCCGGGTTAATCGTTAACCCCGCGTCGTGAATTTTAGTTAGAACTTTCCGTAACCACTCTAGGTGTTCTTCAAAGGTCTTGGTTACTATAACAATATCATCCAAATAGGCAAAGGCATTCGGTTCCATTTCCGGACCAATGAGGCGATCTAGTAGACGTTGGAAGGTGCTCGGTGCACCGGTTAACCCGTATGGCATCCGCGTGAAGTGAAACAGGCCCCGCCCGGGTACCGTAAAAGCGGTAATTTCGCGGCTTTCTTTAGATAGGGGTACCTGAAAGTAAGCCTGACTGAGATCGATAGTTGAGATGTAATGGGCCGAACGAAGTTTATCGAGTATGGCGGTCATATTAGGCAACGGGTACGCGTCTTTTTTCGACACACTATTAACGCGCCTGAAATCAAGGCAAAAGCGATACGTGCCATTCGGTTTCTTTATCATCACGATCGGTGTCGACCACGCGCTGTGCGATGGCTCAATAATACCCGCGGCTAACATTTTATCTACTTCAGCGCAAATGGCTTCATGGACTTTAGGCGACACTACGTAAGAACGCTGTTTTATGGGCGCGGCGTCTCCCACATCTATTCGGTGTTCAGTAAGCGCGGTGACAGACGGCGCGGCCGGCGGTGGTGGGATCTCTTTTTCCAAAAAATCTTTTAAGATACTATTTTGTTCTGTTGTTAACTCGAAAATCCCGCAACAATGATCTGCCGCCTCGACATCAAACACACGTCGCGTTTCAGGCTCGTCCTGAAACCACCACTCAGCGTCCTCAAAGTCGATACAAATTTGAAAGAGTCGGAGGAAATCCAGGCCTAGAATGCAAGGCAGCGCCAACGAAGGCAGCAGTTGCGCTCGCATGAGTTTTTCCCTTCTCTCGAAAATGATAGGCAGCACTACCTCCCCGCAGGATTCCTCCCTTTGACCATTCGCAGTCATAATGCGGCGCGCCTCCTCGCGATTTATGTCGAGTCCTAGGTTTTCAATAATCCGTTCGAACTCTTTCCCCACCCACGTGCGCGTCGATCCGGAGTCGACCAAGGCGCGTACCGCATGCCCTTTTACTAAGATGGTTACGAAAAATAATGGCCGGGCCACCCCCTCGTGATCGAACGCGCTATACAAAAAGTCATCGGCTGGGGCCTGGATCGAGTCACTAGGAGTCGCGATAGCCCCGTCGCGCGACTCCCCTACGCATTTCCCGTGCACGTGCAGTCCGACATGCGAACGCCCTGCTTTCCGCATCCATAACAGTGCGTGTTTCTGGATGCGGTGCAGTCCCGCGCAATATGACCGGATTTTCGGCAGTTCCAGCAGACTGCATTGCTCCGGGATAGCGGTGCTCGGCTCTCTCGCGGATCCACGAAGGGGTTAGTTGGTTTCGCGGGCGATCCCGATGCTTTAGGACGGGCGGCATTCCATGAAGAATTACGTCGTGACGGCGGCGGGCTAGCGGGAAAGGTAACACGTGGCTTCCCCGTTCGATCTGTTCTATCGCGCGGCGGTACCCTCTCATAGGAAGAGGTAGCGTTAACGTCCATGGCCGCGAAGGCCTTGGTCGTTTTGGCGACGCGGGATGACTTATACGCGACTCCTGGGAAGGGTGATCGTTCCGGTGGAGGCGGTGGTCGGTACGTGGCGTTGCAATGCATGCTTCGTTCAGCGTCTCGAGCGCGCGTTTCGAGTTCGCGAATTGTACGGTAAAGGGAGCGGTTGATCGATATCTGCAATTGAGGCAGCATGTTACGGTGCAAATACGCGATTTCTTCGTCCTCCGTCAACGGTGGGACGATTTGCTTTAATAAAGTTCTTAAACACGTCATGTAATTGGCTACCGTTTCGTCCGGTCCCTGGGTACGGCGTAATATTGCCTCGCGTAGCGTGAATTGAATGTCGGGATCACTGAATCGTTCGCGCCACTCTTCCACGAATTCCGGCCACGTCTCCCAGTGGGCTCCCTCCGTGTGGGCCCATAAGGCAGCAATGCCCGTTAAGAAAAAGGGAATACAGCGTAAGACGTCCGCGTCGTCCAGTCGTACCATTTTGCGACCGCTTTCGATACGGCGTAAGAATGCCTCCGCGTCCTCCCCGGGCTCGCCCGAAAAACGCAATCCCCATTTGCGCATTACTTCATACGCGTTATTCGCGGTGGTTTTATATTGAACGTAATTGGTCGACCCCGTCACGATGGTGCGCGGGGTGGGGCGAGGTGGTGGATTTACGTGTAGCGTTACTCCCGTGGTATATGGAGGTGTCCCCCGCGGACCCTCACCCGCTTCATGACTCGGGGAGTGCGGTGTATCCTCGCCCGCTTCGTGATACGTGGAACCGTGCTGCGACATTTTATTCACGCATTAGATCCCCACAAGAATTTTAAACAATCGATCCCAATGAACGGGTAAAATCGTGAAACTAATAGAGAGAAAGAGAAATCGGTAGGTATTCGTTTAACAATTAGGCCTGGTATTCCCAATATCTCGCGTCGCACAGAGGAACACAGAAAAAAAAATTTTCCGCGACCGCGCAGGATGCAAACTCTAGTACCGTAGCAAAATCTAATAGGAGCGATAACAACCATAAACCCTCGATATGAGGCAACTACAAAAATAATTTAAAATAAAAGCACACCTTAAAAGAAAATCACAAGAACATAATATAAAGCATGCGAGCAAACAATGCATAAATTCAAAGAATATCACAATATCAATAATATCATACAATGAGTCGGAGGCCAGAATTTTCACCAAATAGGGTGCTGCCTCTGAATCTTACACATTAAATAGAATTCACAATTTTCCATAAAAAATTTTCCTGGGGGAAGCTCTCGGAGGAGAGGAAAAAAGAAGAAAGAAAAAAAATTCTCCTCCCAACCTAAGATATTCGCGTCGTTTTCCGTTTTCAATTTTAGAATATTTTAATAAATTAACATCTAACACGAAGTAATCGAATAAGCACCGTCGTTCGAGATTCCCCGAAACGTAGCGTCGTACGAAATTCCGATGTTTCCTTTGTGCCCGCGCTATAGGCAGCAGGCACGTTACGGTTGACCGACGATCGTTCTCCGGTGTTTACACGGGCTCTCGCTCGCGCTCGCCGCTCGCTATTGTGCGTGAAATCTAATATCCACGCTCGGCGAGTATTATAACAGAAAAATTTTTCGCGGATTGTTCCGCGTAAAAGACTCTACTAATAAGAAACGGTGCAGCTAAATTCGGTAACGGTAATAAATTGTTGTAATAAAGAATTGAATCATGTAGAAAATTTTACAAAATCATCCGACTAAAAGATCTTTCAAGGTAGCCTCTCTCTCATTCTGCGCCCCTCAAAAATTTTCGTGGGCCCCACGTTGGGCGCCAAATTTGTAACGTATTTTTCCCCCGAGGGCAAGACCTCGCACCGATTTCCCCTCCGGAGGGGACAGGAGACGCCCGGTGATCTGGCGATCCCGCCACTTCGTCCTCGAAGACGCGGGATGGAAATCGGGTGGGAATTACAAAATTCGGCCCCGCACGTTGCCTCCACACGACCGTCTACGTCGCGACTCGAACTCACAACCTTTTGTAACAATTATTTTACGTGGGCGCCAGACGCGAATGCGTCGCGGAGACACGTCCCCGCTTTAAAAAGGTACGACCCGCGAAGTGACGCTCGTGGATGAACACCGGCTAACTCAGAAAAGCCCTCGGCCACGGAGAGGGGCAGGGTCGAACGCAGAGGAACATGAGAGTAGGCAACAATAAAAATTAAACACGACAGTACGGAAAATAAGCCCTCTTAGAGTAATTTATTCAACGATCGCGCGGCTGAGGTACAGGTGACAAAAAGCAAGGCCTCTGGACGAACGGTCGTCCAGGGGTCACGCCCGGAGCGTACAAGAATCCCGTGAGACCCTCCCGGTGAGGCAAGACCAAAAGGTAAACTCGCGGCTTGTCGGCACGCGGCGTAAATTCTGCGATGCTTCGCGAGGGGCTCTCCACCGGAATTGTAGCAAAGTCTCAGATCAAGCAGCGCGATAATCAGATAAATACGAGGGAACAGCAATAACGAATAACGAAAGAAAAGGAGAATTAATAAGAGTAGCGGGGGTCCTGAAGGGACCGGATACAAGAATTATGCGAATAATCCGCCAGCGAGGACGACTCGCTGTCCCGCAACGCGAGGAGAAACCCCTGTTAACGTCGTCGGTCACCTTCGCGTAAAGTTCGGCATACGCACGCTACGTTCTCGATACGACAGTACAAAATCACGCGAAACAGACGATACAAAAAGGTACGCGGTAATTTACTTCCGGCGAAAAGAGAAAACGCGGATGATTCGCCGGAAGGACTTGCGATTGGTCTCGGAAAAAGAAATAAAATAAATAATTGACAAACGCACTGAGCCCGTAATTTACGAATTACACAGTATAAAAAAAATCGACTACGCAGTACACTTCAGGGGCTCAGGCAAAGACAAAAGAAATAACTTATGACCGCGATAACAAAGGTAAACGGAACAAAAACGCACGCACGATCGAGACACTTCACCCCAGGATGAGACACGGCGCAATTAAGACAAAGAGATCACAATTTTAGATAACAAAAGGCCCGCTGATAATAATGAGGGCTTACCCTTTCGAGTGCCGGGGTAGGGCACGCACGTAACTCCTATCCTTTCTTTTGGGATTTTTCTGATTCTTTCCCTGGTATTTCTCTGTGTTCTATCTGTCCTTCTCTTTCTCTATCTCTTTCCCTTTTCCTTTTACAATTACGGGTTTGTCGTTAATGAGCCAGCCGGCACTTCCGAATCGCAAGTGCCGGCTCGCTCTCGCGTGGTCGCGTGCGTACCCTACTTTCCCCCCTCTACTCATCGATCGTCGATCGTTAGCGCCGCTGATTGGCTTCCGCGTTGATTGATCGGATTGATTGGCGGATCAGCTCTTCGCCGTGAGGGATTGGTGTTCGTCCCTCACGTGGTGGCAAGCGACGGGCCCGGGAAAGTTCAAGACACGTCGGCGACACACAGGCTTCTTTTCGGGCGGCTTCTCCTCCTCGGGCAGGCGGATGGGAGAGCGTCTTCTTGGTGGAGGGTTCTCTGCACGCCACTCGCCCGCCACGGTGCGCTCTCCCCGTCCAGGAATTTAGACCCGGGTGGAGGCGACTTACCCGCGCCGGGGACTGCAGTTCCCCGGACGGTACCCTGGCCTCTTGTCGGGACTACCGCGCGGACGCCGATTGCACTTGTTCGGTGGACGGCAGGTCCCCTCCGCGTCTTCGGCCTGCACCCCCCTCGGTTGGTGCGGCTTGCGGATGATGTTGGGCCGCTTCCTGGTGTCCTTGGAATTGGCTCCCCCTCGGCCTGCCCCGCGTCTCCCTCGTGGCGGGAGGCCCGGCTGTGGTGCGGTCTCCACCACAGCGCGGCGCCCCCCTTCGTTGCCAGGATCCGCTCTCGCCGCCTCGTCGCCAGTAGTGTGATGGTGTGATGTGTGTCGCTCGACGGCTTTCCCTATCCCGGCCGCGCTGCTCCCAGCGGTCCTCCCTCTTCTTTTAGATGTTTCCTTTTGCGCGAACGTCGAACGAACGAGGGTTTCGGGTGCACTCCCCCTATCCTACGTCGCTGATCTTTAATGTCTCACCCTGGGGTCGTGACGGCTGGCTAACCTCTTTTTCTGAAAGGGAAAGATATAAGTAATCTATTCTAGTTTACGTGCGTGCCCGGCGGGAGAAATTGTGACTGGTAAAATACCACGTCACAGAAGAAATTCTTTTTATTCCACCTCGAATAAATTCCACCTTGAATTTTGTTCCACCTTGGTCCACTTGATCTTGCCATCGTCTTAATTGTTTTGCGGATGTCACTTTGCGAAATGCATGTTGAACGCTTTGTAGAGACCTTTTCTTATTCTCATTTCCAATAATTTACTGCATTTCGTTATATTCTAATGAAATTCCATCGGCGATACATTCCATTTCTTTAACGTAATAGTTTGGATCTTCTTCTTCATTCTCTGTTCCCTCTTCACATGTTACAACCTCCACTTCAGGTATATCGAATGAATTTTCGAAATCAAGCGATTCTTCTTCTTCAATTTCATATCCACTTTCATACATTTCTTGTAGCATGGCTTTTATTTGATCTGTTGCTTTCCGTTCGTCATCAGTAGTGGGAGTTTGAGACAAATTTAGGGCTTGAAATACCGCGTATAGCAGTACTACTACATTCAGCGGATTAAACAGCATTTTACCTGACAAATTGTGAACATATTTATACCCAAATGTTTGAAATACATTTAAAAACAATAATCAAGGAGTTATTCCTATTTAATATTGTACATTTGGTACAACGTACTTATTACAAAATATGGATAAATATTTATATTTTTTTACTTTTTCTACAAGACCTGATATCGTACAAATGTATTTTAGCTGAAATTTATTCAATAGAACAAACATTGCCTTATATTTTAATCTTCTTTTTTATACACTGTAGTTCTGCTTCTAGTGGCTCCAATAAGATTCTAATAATTAACACTCATCTATCCACAGAAATCACAGCGATTCATATATGTATAGCTCGACAGTAATGAATGTATTAAAAAAGGTTTTAACACATATATAGTAATATGCATTTACAGACTTGTTCTCACAAATGATACATTGTGAGAACAACTGTTGGATACTTGTTGCGACGCTGACTTTTATACCACTGCTTGTACATGATATGTATATCACGCTTATTCATGATATTTATTTGCTTCGCAGAAAGTAAAGTTATTTTTCACACAACGAAAATACCAACAACGTATTCTCGGCTTTCACGACTGAAGACGCATATATGTATCTCGAGTGAGATAATCGCTGCGCACAGCGCGTTACGGGTACACGCGGGCATTTGCGTCTATTTTTCGAAAAGTCCGTATCTCGGAAAGTAACATTATTATATATGGTTGAATTCGGAATAAAATATCCTTTCGCTTGGTCAAAACGAAATTCTGAAATTGCAAAATAATTATGAGGGGGTGGAGGGGTATATCGAAAATTTTAATATTTTTTAAACAACCGATCAAATTATTATTGAGCACATTTGAAACTGTTCAACTTTCGTCTAAAACATTTTTTTCTATCTCGTATAGATTTCACAGTATTTGGTCCGAAAGAAGAAAACCGATTTTTTTCAAAGGGGTGTTTCACCTCCTAAAAGTGCGATTGGGCACGTATAAAAAAAAACGTGTCCCTTATTTTGATCTAGATTACAACATATTTCAACGGCATTGAAATCCGAGGGGGACACCTCGTGCCGTTTCCTTTTTTCCATTTATATATTTGTATAATTTTTTAAATATTCACATTTTTTTGTAGATCCGGCAACACGAAGTACTATGGAATTAACTTCGTCTCGACACGGTTTGTCTTTGGTTACTGAAGAGTAATGTTACCTGACCCCGACGACACTGCCCAGCACACGCTGGAGTTGTGCCCAGCGTGGAGCGTGGAGCGTGGAAAGGGCGGTGCTCGTCGGGGAGGTGGGGCCCGACCTCTCCTTGCGTTCTCACGAGATAGTGTTAGGTAGGTCTGGGACACCCCGTATAAACGTGTTCATTATAAATGATACGATTTTTAGTTCTTTATTGTATAACGTTGATTGAATTACTATAGTATTCAAGCTATATATTTATGTGTACTGTTTTAGATGGCTAGTTTATCTGTCCACGATGGAACCTCTTCCTCCTCAGGAAGACTAGTAGAAGTTCGTAATGCTGCACAAAGGGAAAACGTGCAGAAAGTCCAAAAAATATTAGGTATGTTTCATAGCCAGCGTTTGTGGCGCTCTCGCTCTAAAACTCACAAACGCTGGCTACGTCAACTGCATAGCGTGCTTTCCATTTATATGACTTGTGTCATAAAGGTGATGCTCGAAAAACATATCCAGATGTTATAAGTGTCTGGAAAAATAGATATAAAATAACATAAACTTATTTATAAGGCATACATATGTACACTGAAAAAATTGTATTCTTATCTTAGGAATTGACCACTTAAGTTTAGAATATTTCCCACTAAAATAAGCAACAAGAGGATCTTCTTAATTTAAGAATAGAATGTTCTAAACAGATTCCTCCAATCGAATATTCTTAACAGATATTTTTATCAGATATTCTTAACATAACCTGGTAAAAAATTTGTATGGATATATTTCGTATATGTATAATTATTGAAAACAAAACTCTTAATGAAATGCTTCACTCTTTATATTGTCGAAAATTACACATTATCCATATCTTGAAATCAGAATTGGTTGAGAAATGTAGTCACGAGAGAAGGTTACAATTCATATGTATACATATACAGAGTGGGCCGGTTTCAACTGTCAAGCCGGAAACAGTGAATAGAGCGGCTTAAAATAAACAGAAAAGTCCTGTGCCGTTATTCGATATTCGCAATAATTATTGAGATATTAATTGTTGAAGATCAAAAAAAAGGGCGTCTGCCAAAAGAGCAGCGGGGGGAGCGCTGGAGGCTCTGTGAGCGGTAAGCTGTAAGCTGTAAGCTGTAGGCTGTAGGACGGCCCAGTCCGCCCAGTTTGCCTACAAACAAATGCGGGGCGCGGTAAGGGGAAGGCTAAGGCGCCGCTGCACCTGCACCTGCACGGCCGGCTTCTTTTGCGTTATTCCTCCCCTTACCGTGCCCCGCATTTGTTTGCTGGTAAACTGGGCCGTCCTAGAGCTCGTAAAGGCCCCAGCGCGGCGCCCCCCCCCCCCCCCTTCGGCTACTATTTTGGCCAACACCCTTTCCTTTGATCTTCAACAATTAATAACTCGATCAATATTGCAAATATTGAATAATGGCTCAGGACTTTTCTGTTTGCTTTAAGCCGCTCTATCCATTGTTTCCGGCTTGACAGTTGAAACCGGCCCACCCTTACATGTATTTCTATCACTTGTAAATATCTCCATTAAATCTCCCAAATCCTCTTCTTCTAGCCATTTCGTCATTTCCCCTTATCCATGCTTTTTGCACAACACAGCACACAAAATAATATAGTACTCAAAAGTACGCAGAATTGCAAGAAGAATAAGATACAGGCATCGACATGTGCCGCACGCGATGTGTAACCTAACTTAACCGAATACTGACCATAGACTTATACTCATAGACCGCACATTCTGTGAGAAGCGTTGAAGACAACATGATACGAGAGAGCAATACTGGGAGTGAGCCTGTCTCTGTCTAACTGGAGCGTTGGTGGGGGGAATAAGGAAAAGAGGAGAAGAGCATACGTTCACCGTCACTCTTTTCCTTATTCCCCCCACCAACGCTCCAGTTAGACAGAGACAGGCTCACTCCCAGTATTGCTCTCTCGTATCATGTTGTCTTCAACGCTTCTCACAGAATGCGCGGTCTATGAGTATAAGTCTATGATACTGACACGCATTGTGTCGCGACATTCAGATGGATTATTACGAATATATTCTTAATTTAAGAATATATTCCAAAAACCGTCATGATAAGAAAATATTGTTATCTATTAAGAATATCTATTAAGATGAATTATTAAGTTTGTATTTTAAGAACACAATTTTTTCAGTGTATAAATGTAATATGTCTGCATGATATACTTAAAATTGGAATATAACTTACATTTATATGTATGTCTTAGCTTATAATAAGTTTATATTATTATGAATTTATATGTTATTATGAATTTCACAGAGAAACTACTAAGGAAATTAAATTTCCACCAACCGGTTGAATGCAAAAGATGCGGAGAAGAATTTACTTCATTCACCGGATTTGAGGCCCACCTCAAAATACACAAACTGCGTTGCAAATTGTGTAAAAAGGAATTTGAGGGGCGCCGAGGATTCTATACACATTATTTAGATACGCATATGCACATAAATAACGTGCAAATGTTAATGTGCAAGCTTAATGAATAATAAAGTAAGAATCCATTTTAAGATATTTTTCCATTTATATATTTGTATAATTTTTCAAATATTCACATTTTTCTGTAGATATATGAGTATTAACGAATTCTATGTGTACTGTTTTAGATGGCTGGCGTGGGTAACAATGAAATGCCAAACCGCGCAAATATTACGGACCAATTATTGTGTATGTTTCATAGCCAGCGTTTGTACTGTTCTCGCTCTAGTTATTTAAATAAGTTTATATTAGATCGTTATGTTATTATGAATTTCACAGATCAAATACTCGAAGAGACTAATGTGTGGGAACCACTGCAATGTATAACATGCAAGGAAGAATTTATAACTTATACATCTTTTGAACAACATCTAAGGGTCCACCCACTAAAATGTAAGATCTGCGCTAGGGAATACACAAGTAGGAGAAGCATGTACATGCATTTTCTCGATGCACATCTTCATGTAAACAATGCCATCCGATTAATGTGTATTCCCAATGAACAGTAAGTAAGAATCCATTCTAAGATATTTTTCCAGTATCTAAGTGCTTTTTCCATTTATATATTTGTATAATTTTTTAAATATTCACATTTTTCTGTAGGTCCGGCCAACAAGGAAGGTATCGGGAAGGTTCTCGGTACCGATATTTCGGTGTGTACTGTACATCCCTACCAAGAAGGGGAAACCTGGAGCTTAAGCACTCCAATACAAGGATAAAGAGTAGATGGGATCGCTCGTCAGGTTATTTCTCGATAATTATTACGAATATCGAATAACGGCACAGGACTTCTGTGTTTATTTTAATCCGCCCTAAATTCTCACGAGATAGTGTTAGGTAGGTCTGGGACACCCCGTATAAACGGTGTGACGTTGCATTTTTGGCACGTCACAAAAATGTAATAAATTAAGATCAGACGCGACGATACGACTGGCGGTATCGACGGAGGTGTAGCGAAGGAGACTAATACTAATAGCGTCGGGAACCGAGTTATTCAGTTGTAGGATAACTCTGCGTAACACACACCAAGGATGGCAACGCAGATCCACTACCGCCGCGGGACAACACCACTCCGCCCTCTCCTCGTCACCGATGCTGCGGAAGACCACCGCCCGCACCGCCGAGACTTGAGGACGAGGAGCTCCATACCGTCCTGCGCCCTCCTTATCAGCAAGCTGCGGGACGGACACCGCCCGCACCGCCGAGACTTCTGGGCGAGGAGCGCCACGGCACTCCCCGCCCTTCTCATCACGAACGCGTCGCGAGGCGAGCACCGCCCGCGCCGCGAAGCTATACAGGCAAGAGGGGAACCAAGCGGGACGCAGCCGCCGAGACCAGGCGAGCGCACCGAAGATCACGCCTGATCTTCGGTTGCATAAGGGCGAGATGCAGCTGCAGGGAGATGACCAAATCAACACCTTACAGCCGTGGGGATGAATGCCAGCGCGAGCGCGGCTCGCCTACGACTGCTCGGCCTGGCGCCGAATCATCACCCACGAGCGTACCGGCGGAAGCGACTGGAGACCACCTCTCGCTATAAGAAGAAGAGGAAATGATCTCGCGGCCAGGCGCCGCTCCAGCCAGCTTCCACTACCGATACCGCAGCCAAGGACATCCGCTAACCTGGAGCAGGCTCGACCCTCCACCCATTGGACCTTTGGACTTTTGGGATTTGGCCGGGTGGAGAGTGTCGCAGCATCGGTCGTCCAGAGGATGTCCGCGGATCGGTCACGCCACCTAAGTAGGCACCCCTGCAGGAAAGCAGCCCACGTCACATCCCTTGGTTTTCCCGCCGATAGCAAGGATACCGAAGAAGATCCGGCGTTATCGCCAATCCGCGAAGAGGATTTTGGCGCGCAGAAGAGGATTTTGGCGCGCAAAGGAGCAGGAGTGGGAGGCACCGAGGGAGCTTCGGCACCGAAGATCCTGGCCGCAGCCTGTTCCGTTTATGCCGTAACCTCCGCTGGTCGTGCGCGTCGAAGGGAAATTATAAATAATTTTAAGAACGAAAAGGTTGTCGCGAATTCCGAGCCGAACGCGGCCAAGGTGTTGTCTGGAGAGCGAATTTTCCGAGAGGAAGACTTCCTGGCGACGTGACCTCCTGGTCCAACCTTTGGTAAGGAGTCTTTCCGCCTTTTACCGGGTGTTTGTACGTTTGTGTTCTCGCGGACTTACTGTTAGCGCTCTAGAATTTTAGCCTTATCGTGTTAGTGCCGCCATTTTGGTGGCACCGCTAATTCTAGTAGCTGTACCGTCTCTCCTTCGCTGCCCTCCGTTCCCCAACGGAGCAGCCGTTAGGACAGTAGATCGCCCTAACGTAAAGTAGAGTAGGCGGGTGTCGTCACACCTATTAGATCTTGTATTAAGGTTTGTCCGTCGGCGCCCACGTTCGAATCGTGGGGCCCGTGTGTGATATCTGTGGCGGGCGAGCTATCGGAGCGATCCATAAAGAATCGCGCCCCTCTACCGTGGAAGAAAGCTGAGCCGCCGGAGCTTTCCGTCTCAGGGGAGTTCGATTCGGGTACCGATTATAGTAATTTTGGTTGGGATCAGGTCTGCTTTTAATTGTTGCCGAAAAGGCAACTGGCGCCCATTCCGGAGTCTCCCCGAGTAGATCTCTGGGTACCACAGCTCCCTGGCGTGGACCTCTTTGGTCCGTCGGGCGTGAGCGTGGGTGAGACATACCGTCGGGGCGGTTAGTTGGTCGAATCGCGCTCGACGCAAGCGACCTGACCCGTTTGGTTTGCAGTCGGTACCGCGAGCGAGTCTACCTCCCTTGAGCCGAAGTTTTAACGATCGGGTCGGGATATCTGTGACGCTCGGAAGAATAAACTGTATCGTGTGAGTCGATTAATAAAGACCAGTTATCGTATTTATTCTCTCCTTGAGCCCGGATGTCTCCCCGCGAAATTATCGTTATAAAATTGGCGCCCAACGTGTTCTTTGTCTTTTTCCATTAAAAGCGGCTTTTTCGTGAAAGTACCAAAGGAAAAAGAAAGGAACGCCCCGAGAGAAAGCTAGCCACAGGGTATCGCATTGACGTTAACCGTTTGAATTTGGGTGAGGTGAAGGTGACTAACACCTGTTTACGTGTTGTCGGGTACAGAGCACGTAGGACATACGCCGCGATTACCGTAATAGAACGGGTGAAATTTCAAATAAGAAACTGTCACGGTTTGGACGCTTGTAATGGCGGACAAGGTCATACCACCCGGCGAGTTAGAGAAGTGGGTGAGCGAATTAACGCTCACCGAACTTCAGGACGCGCTGGAGAAGAAGGGGTTGAACCGTTTGGGCAACCAGAATACCCTTCGAAAGCGACTCCGCGAACGGCTTGGTATTCGAACAAATTCGCCTAGTGCGTCGACCGCGGGGGACGATCCGGAGTTAAGACCGGAGGACGTCCCACTGCCGATAACACCGCGGGACACACTAGAAATACCGGACATCCGGGTTGGAGGTTTGGTCCCTGAAGTAAAAAGGGAACACAACCCGGATGCATTTAGCGAATTGCCATCCGATAGGAGGGGGGAAACAGAGGCGCGTGAGGGTACCTCTGGTTCCCTAATCGGATTCCCAGAGGAGACGACGAGGCATCGCGATGAGGTCGCGAATCGAGACGCGACCAGGGCGGACGAGGTGACGCGAAACGCGTGGCCGGATCCGGTGAACGTACACTTCACCGCCGAATTACCGCGGAGAACGATACCGACGTTCACCGTAGAGGAGCCACGCACGCGGTCGCGGGAAAGACCAAGTACGTAGGGGTACCCGAGTTACGCGCGGGAAAATGACCGGGACCCCAGAGAAGTACTGCGACCGCGAGTTCGCGGAAGTCCATTCGGGGACCCACTGGAGGGAGGCCAAGAGGAGCGTGACGACTATTACAGTCGTGCATTCTCTCGTCCCTTGCCGGAAGAACGGGACCCAGGTGACTATGCGAGAGCACCATATACCGAACGTAGGGAACCCGCTTGGGCGGAAGTACCACGATACCGTAATGAGGTCACTGGGGGAGGTCGCCAAGGCGAACCCGCTCGTGAAGCGGGGATGCGTACCGAGCGAGCATACGAGATGATGTCTCGCTGGCGGCTGCAGTTTTCTGGCAGGGAGGGGGAGGATGCTGAAGCGTTCTTCGAGCGGGTCGAAACCGGATACGAGGTGACGGGTATCGAGACGGGAGTTTTTTTGCGTTTGCTGAGACTCTTCCTGTCCGGTACTGCGGAACTGTGGTTTCGACGCGTGTACCGTCAATGGCGTACGTGGGAAGAGTTCGCGGTAGCGTTCCGACGCAGGTACATGCGGTCGGATAGGCAATCCCTCTTATATGAGGAGGTGATACGCCGAACGCAGGCGGAAGGAGAGAGTACGACGGAGTACCTCACTTGCCTCCGAGCGTTATTCGATCGTATGGATCGGCCTTGGAGGGAGCGCGACCAGGTGAACATAGCGTACCAGCATATGCTCCCGAAAGTGAGGGCTGTGATTCGTCGAGATGAAATATACAGTCTCGACGATTTAGAATATCGTGCGCAGCTGTGGGAGGAGAATCGACAAGCAAGTCGTAATTACCGTCCTCCTCCCGCCCCCCCCCCTGAACTATCCTATTTTAAAGATTCGGCGTATTACCCACCGGGGTGGAAGCCGAGGGATAGGGAGTCGCGAGTTAAGGAGGTGTACGGGGAGGAACTGCATGCAACTTATGAGGACTCCCTGTACAACCAACGTAACAGGCGAACGCGGACACCACCTCATCCCGCACCACGAACCGCCGGGCAGGGCCGCGGCCCGCGCCGCGCGCCACACCGCGCCACGAAACTCGTCCGGCACAACAGCGGCCGGCCGCTCGGGAAACTATCGTCGGAAGAGGGACCCGAGGGGAAGAGCAGCGACGCGGTGATAGGTGGGGAAATAGCGATCGGGGTCGAACTGTCGCTTCGCAACAGGAGCGACAAGATACCGGACCACGACAGGGACCACTTCGTAGGAATACGAACCCGTTCCTGTCACCCGATCGACACGAGATCCATCGCGAGCCGAAAAATGCCTCGACGGGTCCGAAGGGAAATCGCGCGATGCCTGAGAATTCTTGTTGGAACTGCGGACAAGAAGGCCACCGCGCGATTGGCTGTATGCGCCCGAAACGCGTGCACTGTTTCCGCTGCGGAAGAGCGGACATAACGTCTAAGCAGTGCACGTGCTCGGGAAACGAGTAGGGGAGCCGTTCGCACGGGCAGCGACGACCCCTCCCTTTGCCTCCAATGCCCCACAAGACTCGCCAATTACCGTAGAGTCTCGCGAATTTTCGGCTGGTGCATACGACGCGGCGCACCAGCGAGTGCTATTGTTTGTGACGGTGCGACTGAAAGACCATAGAGTAAAAGCGTTAGTCGATTCGGGGTCCAGTCGCACCTATCTCGGTCAACAAGGCATCGAAATAGTAAAGCCGTTGCAATTAGGAATTCGGAAAATATCGGGAGCCGCCTTTCGCACCGCGACGGGGCAGGTGGAGAAGACAGGGGAGGAGGTCGACCTGCCAATTGAACTCGCAGCAAGAATCCAAACAGTGACAGCGCGATTAGTACCGACTTTGGCTTTCACGTGTATTTTGGGACTCGATTTTCTCCACGCGATCGGAATGAGGGTCGACTTCGTGAATTACCGCTGGTCATTCGCGGATGAACCAGGAATTCAATACGATTTCGACGACGGGGAAGAATCCGCTTGCGGGGGAATTTCGGAATTAGATACGAGCGAAACCGAACATCTTGCCGAGTTCCTTGAGGAGAAATTGAGACCGACCTCGGGAACGCCAGGCGTGACCACGCTTACGAAACATCATATCGACGTAGCGGGTCATGCACCGATTAAACAACGTTGCTACCTCGTCTCGCCTAAAGTGCAAGAGGCTATTCACGCGGAGGTCGACAAAATGCTGAGTGCCGGCATTATCGAACTGTCCCACAGCGAGTGGTCGAGCCCTGTGGTGATGGTTAAAAAGCCAAATGGTACATACCGGTTTTGTCTTGACTTCCGCAAAGTGAATGAAATCTCGAAAAAAGATGCGTACCCCTTACCGAATATGACGGGGATATTGGACAAACTTCGGTCCGCGCATTATTTATCGACAATCGATCTGAGCCAGGCATACTTCCAAGTACCGATGGACCCCGAAAGTAAAGAAATTACTGCTTTCACCGTACCGGGAAGGGGATTATTCCACTTCACGCGAATGCCATACGGTTTGACGGGAGCTCCGGCGACGTTTCAACGTCTTTTAGATAAATTAATCGGGCCGGAGATGGAACCGCACGCATTCGCGTATTTGGATGACATCGTGGTCGTAACTAAGACATTCGAGGAGCACCTTGAGTGGTTAGGTCGGGTATTAGAAAATATCAGAGATGCCGGCCTAATCATAAATCCGGATAAATGCGAATTTTGCCGTTCGCAAGTAAAATATTTGGGTTTTATTGTGAAGAGAGACAGCCTTCACATTGATCCGGACAAGGTCGCTCCTGTCGTGAATTATCCCGCTCCGCGTACTATTAAACAACTACGCCGTTTTCTGGGCATGGCTTCGTGGTACCGCAGGTTTATCGCACACTTTGCGACTATCGCTGAGCCCTTGACGCGTTTGCTGCGAAAAAACCAGAAGTGGGAGTGGTCTACCGCGCAGCAGACTGCGTTTGAGGAGCTATGTCACTATCTGACATCGGCACCCACGTTAGCCTGCCCAGATTTCGCTATACCGTTCGTGTTACAAACCGATGCAAGCACGGTGGGGCTCGGGGCGGTCCTCACTCAGAAGATCGAGGGGACCGAGCGCGTTATCGCATACGCGAGTAGAGCCTTAATAGACGCGGAAAAGAAATACACGACTACCGAACAAGAATGTCTCGCTGTAATTTGGGCGATCAAAAAGTTTCGACCATACTTGGAAGGTTATCGTTTTACTGTGATAACCGATCACAGTAGTCTGCGCTGGCTCAGTAACCTGAAAAATCCGACAGGTCGATTGGCACGATGGGCACTCGAACTTCTCGAATATGACTGTTACGTCCTGCACGCAAGTCGCAACAGAAACAGGACGATTCCTATAGAATCGCTCGCTAGACCTGAAGGTCGGGAAGACGGTCAATCTATGATTTTACACGGCTTACCTGGCGGCCCAACGGTGCTCCTTTATGAATCAACGCGAGAAGCGCTTTATTCGGGACGGAGCTCGAAAGTTGATGCGCACAACGATTGAAATGATGGTCGACAAGGATTAGGTAGAGAAGGGTTGCAAGAAACAGAGAGTGTGACAAGAAATAATAATAATAATAATAAAATATATTGAAAAAGTATATGGAAACAAATAATTGAAAGGGATTAGGTTTCTCGATTAACAATGTAATTGAAATTATACTTGTTTCAGTTCGGTTGACGATAAATAATAGTAATAATAATAGTAATAATAATAAACAAAAGAATTAAATTAGAAATACGAATCGTGGCTGACACATAAAGATCGGAATTAATTATAAAGTTTCAGATTGAATGACGGATAGTCGTGATGGATTATTAAAGAATTAAATTAACATGAAAAACGGTTCGATTAATAATTCGTAGAACAAAAGGTATTTGTGCTAGATTACAATAAACTCGGATTAATATAAAATGGTTTGATTCACAAAACAAAACGGTATTTACAATGATTCGGAATTGATTAAACGTACGACGATTGATCTCATTGGAAAATTGTGATTTCAGAATTTAAATTAGGTGTTGAACTCGGAAAAATAATAAAAAGGATTAGAATTTGAAAGGTAGATTGGATTATGGGTCTGTTGAATGTTGCAGTCGAGAAATCGGGTGGAGGAGGATTTGGACGAATAAAGAGAATAAAAGATAAAGGAGATGGTGGTAGTAACTGGATGGAAAATGGTCAAGAAATAGGAAAAAGAAATAAGAATGGAAAGATAATAAAAAGGATTAAAGTGACCAATACGTAAGTGACGTGAAAGATCGCAAACTGGTGAATGAGTACTTACTCGGTTGTTTAAAATGAAAAGGCGTAAAAAAAAGGTAGTGGAACTCTGCGGCACCGTTGCTGGTTGATCGGTGGAAGTTGGCGATAAAACTGAATTTAATGTTGAAAAAAAAACACTGATTGAACATGAAAGTTTGAGTTGATGATTGGTGAAAAAACTAAGTCCACTGAAGTAAAAAAAAATAAGACTGAGTCCACAGAGTGGAAGAAAGACTAAGTCCACAAAATGCAAAAATGACTAAGTCCAAAGACTGCGTAACTGCTGGATAACTTCTTGACTGCTGCTAATGATGGTTTTGGAATGAGCTCCCTTGGCAGAGCAGGGTTTCTTATGGATTTTTTAGGAGGCGGAGCCTTAGGGTTGCGGGCGTTTCGCTTTGGCAACGCTAAGGGCTATAAGATGAAGAAGTGCATAGATGAACATGGAAGCATGAGAGAATGAGAAAAGTACATCAGATTTTAGGTGGTGGTGTGGTGGGGATAATTTGCTGATTGGTTCTGAACTAATGCGTCGAACGGAAAAAGGTAGTGGTAGGGAGATAGGTAAGAAAAAGAAAGGTATAGATGAAGAGAGAAAGAAGACTGGCCTCGATGTCAAGGTGTTGTCATCGAGTCAGCTAATTTATGGGGCCGCCTGCGCTCGCTAGATGTGACGGAGCGTAGGGTTTTGGCGACCAGGGATCGGATGGGTCTACTCGAGCATTGCAGGGGTGCTTGCAGCGCGAGGTCAACACCGGACGTTTAGCTAAGGCGCTTTATCTTGACACGTGCAGCGGAGTAAGAGATGGAACTAGGGGGCAGAGCCCCCTGCGCTTTCGCTTCGCTCAAGCGCCAACCCCCTCAAGATCGCCTTTGCTCGCGCTTCGCGCTCGCCTTAACGGGTGCAGAAAAGCTTCGCTTTTCTGCAATAGGCACGACCGCGGCACTCGCGCTTCGCGCTCGCCCACGAATTTCAAAAGGTTTCGAAATTGTAGAAAATTCAAGTATTGAGATATTAAACTATGCTACAGAGTCCTCTGCGCTTTCGCTTCGCTCAAGCGCCATACAGGTCGTCGAGTGCTCGCGCTTCGCGCTCGCCCACAAAATGTAGCATTTCTGCAATAGACCCAAGTGATCAAAACCGGACAATTAAATGCATCCGAACAAAAATTTGACATGTACATAGAGTATATACATCTTTGCTGCGGTGAAACTTTATGCATGGTTATCTTCAACCATTCAGAAATTGCGACAAATTGAAATCTTTGAAACTGGCACCATTTCGAAATAGTTGAAGATGCCCATACACAATGTTTCGTGGCACCAAATGGGTATATACTTACTTGATATGCATGCCAAATTTTGTCGGAATCCGTTCAGCCGTTTTTGCTGGAATAGTGGACTAATCAACTTTTTTGCTGAAATAGTGGATTAATAAAAATTTGAATTTGCTGCTATTTCGGAACGGCTGAAGATGGCCATACATAAAGTTTCCTGGCACCAAATGGGTATATACTTGATGTGCATGCCAAATTTTGTCCGAATCCGTTCAGCCGTTTTGCCGGAATAGTGGACTAATCAATCGTTTTACTGGAATAGTGGACTACCTATGTCGAAAACTAAAATATTATTACCAAAAAAAATGGAAAAGATAGGAGACAAAAGTAAAGAGGAGATATATAAGAAATGGAAAGTAATATTGGAAACTATATCTCTTTTATGCTCTAAACATCCTCCAAAAGAGATAAATTCAATAGAAAATTTTCTTTCTTTTATAGATTGTACAGAGCAACAATATTTTAATGTAATTGAATATAATTTAAAACGACCTACTATATTTTTGAGAAGGAATATTAATGAATTACGCATAAATTCATATAATAAATTAATATTACAATTAATGAAAGCAAATATAGATATTCAATTTATATTAGATCCATATGCTTGTGTCGGATATATAATTGATTACATAGGTAAAAGTCAGCGTGGAATTTCTAAATTAATAAGAGAAGCAGCTAATGAAATTCGAAAAGGAAATGTACCTATACAAAACCAGTTACGAAATATTGTTAATGTATTCGTAAATAAAACAGAAATATCTGCACAAGAAATAGCTTATCATATATTGAGTATTCCATTATCTCAATCATCTAGAACTTGTATATATATAAATACATCTCCTTCTGAACAACGATGTAAAATAATAAAGTCAAAAAAAGAATTAGAAAGACTTGCATGTATCGATCCAGAATCAACTAATATTATGGTTGAAGGACTAATTGATCATTATGTATCACGTCCAGATGAATTGGAAGAACTATGTCTTGCTGATTTTGCTGCTAATTATGACTATTCCCGAAATTGCAAAGTATTTAATAAGACTGATGATTTTAATGAAGATGAAGATGATAAACTTGAAAGCGATAATGAAACGGATGATTATAGGAAAAATATTAGAAAGTGGTTTAAATTAAAAAACAATTTGGGATATATTGCATTTCGTAGAAAATTGAAAGTTATTAGATATCGCAATTATAATATTAATGAAGACAAAATTAATTTTTATCGTGAACAAATAATGTTATTTACAAATTGGCGAAATGAAAATGAATTTGTACAAAAAAATAATTTAAATGAAGATATTGAACAATATTATATGGAAAATTTTAACATTATAAAATGCAATAGATTGAAATATATAAAAAATGATCGAATTGAAACTGATATTGAAAATGCTTTAGAACAACAAAATAATATATCACAACGTACAATTGAAAGTAATTTGGAAAATGCGGGGAGATTGCCAGAAGAATTTGCAATATACAGAAATGACGTATTAAATACGGATGTTGGTATAGAAGTAAATAATGGAAAATGTGTTGATGTTGTAAAATATATAAAAGTACCACAACAGTTATTAGATGATGATTATTATTCTTTAATACGAATGCTTAACGAAAAACAGTATAGATATCATCATAATTTAATTTCTTTATTAAGAAATAATAGTGAAAAGTTTTATCATTTTATAAATGGTAGTGCAGGTGTTGGTAAGAGTAAATTAATTTCTGCTATTACTCAAAGCGTTTTAAGACATTATAATAAAGTTCCAGGTAATAATCCTGATGATATTTATGTGTTACTGTGTGCGCCCACTGGAAAGGCTGCTTTTAATATTGGTGGTACAACTTTACATAGTACATTTCATTTACCAGTTAATCAGAATATATTAAATATTTTGGAAGCAGACCAATTGAATACACTTACCTGTAAATTGTTCAAGTTGAAACTTGTAATAATCGATGAAATTTCAATGGTTGGAAGTCGAGTATTTAATTTTGTAAATCGTCGACTTCAAGAAATATTTCATACTAAAGATTTATTTGGTGGGATATCAGTTATTATCCTGGGTGATTTTAATCAATTAAAACCTGTACTAGATAGTTGGATATTTAAAGTGAATAAATATGATGACTTGGCAGTATTAAGTGGTCCATTTTTGTGGAATTTATTTTCTATATATGAATTGACGGAAATTATGCGTCAAAAAGATGACGTAATATTTGCAGAAGCATTGAATCGATTAGGTAAAGGTATGCTATTAAATGATGATAATGAACTTTTTAAGTCGCGAGAAGTGGATACACTATGGAAAAATAATATTAAACCATCAATTGAAGCTGTACATTTATTATCAACAAATGAAGAAGTAGATGCATATAACAAAATCTTTTTAGAAAATATGAATACCGAATCAACTAATATAGTTGCTATAGATGTTTGTACAGGTCCTATCTCAAATAAAAAGAAAGAACACATTTTAAATAATGTAAAACGGTTGCCAATTTCTAAAACACAAGGATTACCATTAGAAATTATAGCTAAAATAAGTGCACGATATATGCTAACTGTAAATATCGATACACAAGATGGATTAACTAACGGTGCATGTGGTAGATTACGGTATATTACATGGGGAACGAATAAGAATAATGTTCAAATCCCTCTGCAATTATATGTAGATTTTGAAAATGCTGTAATTGGTCAAAAGTTGCGCGAAAAATGGAAAAATTATATGAAACGATGTAACATTAATTTGAATTGGACACCTATTGAATATGTTGTTAGAACAATACTATTCAAACAGCAGGCTGTTCATCAAGTATTAAGAAAGCAATTCCCTCTTGTTCCTGCTGAAGGCATAACAATACATAAAGCTCAAGGTAGTACATTTTCTAATATTGTAGTACATACTGGATGTAAACAAATAGAAAGGCGAATGTTATATGTTGCATTTAGTAGAGTTACTAGTATTGATGGTCTTTTCATTCAAGGTCAATATAGATCACCAAAATGTAATATTTCCGATTCTGTACAAGAAAAAATAGAAGACATGAAAATCAATAAACAATTAACGTTTTATTTGAAATTTCCGCAAGATTATAAAACTGATGATAATATTCTTTTAATATTTCACAATGCAAGATCTGTACACAAACATTTGATTGATTTAAATAAAGATAAAGGTTTTCTGTCATCTGATGTAATAATGTTAGTTGAAACGTGGACAAAACCATTTGATGTTTTATGTACTGATTTACATGAATGTATTTTTCGAAGAGACTGCACTAGTAGACGTAAACCATTTGGGAACTGTATTCTTGTAAAGAGAGATAAGATATCAATTTTAAATATAAATGTAATTTATAGTATATGTTTTCAGGAGAGAATTGATGTAACTGCAATTATGATAAAATCAATTGTTGTAATATATGTTTATAGTGCTCCAAATGCTCCGGTTGGTTCTTTAAAAAAGTTACTAAGAGAATCAATTTTATGTGCAGAAAATATGTTGTCTTGTATTAAAAACATCGTTATTGTAGGTGATTTTAATATTAATTTACTTCATGTGGATGATACCAGAACTTGTAATTTTATTGAATTCATGAATAATTTAAAGTTTATTCATGTTACTCCTAAATGTTCATATTCAACAATATATAACACACAAATAGATCATTGTTATTCTTTACATGAAATAGAAGCATTTTATTATGAAAGTATAACAAGTGATCACAAACCAATATGGTTTGTACTAAATTAAAAAGACATATTTCAATCTGTGTTGTATTAACTGATGCAATGTATTTCAATATATGGTGTTTTATAATTTATAAGATATGAGAATATTTTTCAATTTGGACAAACTTTGGCACACACATCAAGTATATACCCATTTGATGATGCGAAACTTTGTGTATCGCCATCTTGAATCTTTACAAAATGGCAGAAACTTCAAATATCGAAAAATTCATATGTTTGGTACTACTTATGGGAATAGGATAAAATTTTGTGATTATATGTATACATAAACAGTAACAAATACTGGAAAGTTTCAAATTTTCTGATTAGACAAATAAAAAAAAAAAATGGCGGCCAATACAAATGTTTAGTCAAATATCAATAAAATAATTTATTTATAATTTTATTTCTATCATACCTTTCCAAATATAGATTTGAACCATTATAAACAGTAAGAAATATGTATGAATATGCAACATCTATCAGACCAGCCGTCCTACCCTTTTAACCTCTTGACATATAAATTAAATGGAACTTGATGCGATCGAAAAATACTATTTAATTTCGCTCAACTGAACAGTTATATGAAAGCTAAGAAAGAGTACATTTTATTTTGAAATTTGGATTTTTTTTGAAATTTGGATTTTTATTAATCAGACTAATGTTAATAAAGATCATCGGAATTGCATTTTTATTAATTGTACAGAGTATTCCAGATCAACACTCGGGCAATTCGTGGTGACATAGAGTGGATTGAGGTAAACATAAAAGTCCTGTATCATTTTGTGATAAACGCAATAGTTTTTGAAAAATCAATTGTGGAAAATGAAAGGAAAGTGCGTCCGTCTAAATGGCAGTAGGAGGAACGCTGGAGTCACTCGAGGTATAGAACGGTCTAGTTTACCTAGCTATGAATGCGGGCGCGGGGAGGATAAGGGTAACACACCGTTGTCCGCGCTTCTATTATTACTCACACATTTCACGTACATATTTTCGAAAGTAATCATTTCGTGACAAGAAAATGCTATTATTTCCACACTACTTTGAGGTAGATGGCTTAGCGCGTTTTCGTAGACTTACTTCTGCACACGCGAAATACGCTGATTTTTCAGGAGGACGGAGATCCCGTGCATTCTTTACGTGAGAACAGAAATTTCAAACATGCGTTTTCCGGACAAATAAATGGATCGGGATGACTCAATTGTGTGACCGATATAGACACCAGATCCTAACGTGCTCGACTACTTTGTTTAGGGTTACGGTAAAGTTTTAGTCGAGTACAGGTGTGATACTAGTCAACATGAGGTACGCGAAGTAATTGCAGCGGTTTTTAATACTTTGACATCGGACATGATGCACCGTGCAATAGAACAAATTGTTCGAAGGTTCAAACTGTGCTTACAAGCACAAGGAGACCATTTAGAAGAATTATTCAACCAAATTGTGAAAGTGGATTAGGCCTACTGGGGATACCACTTAAAAAAAAACGCGCCAAGCTATCTACCTCAAGGTGGTGTGGAAATGATAGCACTTGTCACGAAATAATTCATTTTGAAATGAAAATATGTGAGTAGGATGTGTGAGTAATAATGCAAGCACAGGCAACGCCGTGTTATTTTTCCCTCACCGCGCCCCGCATTCCTTGCTAGGTAAACTAGCCCGTCTTATAGCTCGAGTACTTCCAGCGCTCTTCCTACTGGCATTTAGACGGGTGCTCTTTCCTTTCATCTTCCACAATTAATTTTTTTGATAATTTTTGCGATTATCGCAAAACGGTCCTATGTTTCTATAAATTCCCCGGGTGATCATCTGGGACACTGTACAACTAATAATAATAATAAAGAAAAAAAAAATGTGATTCCAATTAAACAACAAGTATTGAGATATTAAACTATGCTAGAGAGTCCTCTGCGCTTTCGCTTCGCTCAAGCGCCATACCCCCTGAGAACATCGGGTGCTCGCGCTTCGCGCTCGCCCGCGAAATGCAGCATTTCTGCAATGCGCGCAAGTGATCGAAACCGGACAATTAAATGCATTCGAACTAAAATTTTACATGTACATCAAGTATATACCCCTTTGCTGCAGTAAAACTTTATGCATGGTTATCTTTAACCATTCAGAAATTGCGGAAATTGAAATGTTCAATCCAGTATTCCGCCGAAACGCCGGCACGGATTCAGAAAAAATTTGGCATGTAGTTCAAAAATATACCCATTTGGTACCACGAAACTTATGCATGGTCATCTTCAACCGTTTCGAAATTACGGGATTGTCAAACTATAATTATAAAATAAAATAGTGGATTAAAGACTTGAAATTGGCACCATTTCGAAATGGTTGAAGATGACCATACACAATGTTTCGTGGCACCAAATCAGTATATACTCCATGTACATGCCAAATTTCGTCCGAATCCATTCAGCCGTTTTACCGGAATACTGGATTAAAGACTTAAATTTGCTTAAAAAAATCTTTAATCCAGTATTCCGGCCAAACGGCTGAACGGATTTGGATGAAATTTGGCATGCACGTGGAGTATATACCCATTTGGTGCCAGGAAACTTTATGTATTGCCATCTTCAACCGTTTCGAAATACCGGCAAAATTAAATTTTATTAAAAATTTGAATTTCCCGCCATCTTGTACCGGTTCAAGATGGCGGCTCACAAACCTTATTGTCAACTCACAGTACGGTACTTGATTTTTGTGCCAAATTTCGTCCCGATCGGTTCAGCCGTTTTGCCGGAATACTGGATTAAAGACTTAAATTTGCTTAATAAAAATCTTTAATCCAGTATTCCGGCCGAACGGCTGAACCGATTTGGATGAAATTTGGCATGCACGTGGAGTATATACCCATTTGGTGCCAGGAAACTTTATGTATAGCCATCTTCAACCGTTTCGAAATGCCAGCAAAATTAAATTTTATTCGAAATTTGAATTTCCCGCCATCTTGTACCGGTGCAAGATGGCGGCTCACAAACCTTATTGTCAACTCACAGTAGTGTACTTGATTTTTGTGCCAAATTTCGTCCCGATCGGTTCAGCCGTTTTTCCGAAATCGAGGATATACACGGACACACACACATACATACACACATACACACACACACATACATACACACACACATACGAACGGTTTTCGCGATGGCGATAGCATAAGTCACTCCCTTTACGGTCGTGCCTAAAAACTGCGTTCGCAGCGGTATAGCATATTTGGGTACTGTTCGTTCGGTCAGGAGGGTCAAGAGTTAATTGTTTTATGACAAGTACTGCGTTTCGGAGTTTTGGGTATGCCTGGGAAATGAATAATTCAGGAACGGGGTTCTTGGAATCTGGTTAGGTTAAAGATGTTATAAAAAAATATGGTAAGGTAAAACGTAGGTAAAAGTATTTGAAAATGTGGAAAAAGGAAAAGGGCGAGGCAACATGTGGGTAGAAGTACGTGACTTGAAGTAAATGAATTGTTAATTAAAACGCGACTATGGATAAAGAGATTGGTTGTAGGATGAAAAAGAGAGTAGAGATAAGGTGGTATCTGAGATCATTGATTGTTCGGTTGTGTGTGTATTGGTGTCGTATGCTCCTCGCGCAGAGCGTTTGGACGCTAACTGGTTTAGAGTCAGTGTTTGGCTCAGGCTGGCGCGCTAGCCATTACTTCTGCCTGTATCTCTGGCCTACTTGAACGTTTCGTATAGCCGCGACGTTCATTCGTTGCGCTCGGAAAATTTCTTTGTCAAGGCGAGCTCGGGTTTCGAGACTTCCTCGAGTGGAAGGCGTGCTGCATGTTTAAAAGGTGCTGGACCGCTTAGGTCACGATTTATGTTAGCTGTCTCACTGCATATAGGAAGACAGTTTTGATTATTCGTTTGGAGCTAATATTTGGAGTTTTAGTTTAGGCTTGAGCTCTATTGCATTTCAGTATCGACAAAGAGGTTTTCAGTTGGCTAGGCTTATCTACTATTGCTGTTTGTCGGCCACGATTAATATTTAGAATACGCATGAAATGAGGCGCGTTACGTCTCGGACGTAACATGACTATGAAATAATTCATAGGAAGGGTGCGTTACACCATGTACCGGACGCGTTATCGCGCATGTTCGAGGAGGACGAGAAAGACAAGGAAGTGGCAGCGGTGATTACCGAAATCGGGGATCGGTGGTATAATAAACGCGTGAAACAAGTTCGCGAACACGCGGAAAAGTTCCCGAATTGGAAATTAGAGGGGGGACGATTATACCACCGACGGGAAGATAAGATGATCTCGGAGCTAGTGACAGACCTTAACGCGTGGAAATTAGTATTGCCGAAACCTTTACGCTCGGACGCGTTAAAAGAAGCGCATGATTTACCGCAGTCGGGACATTTGGGAGTCGAGAAGACTCATCGGCGTCTCTCCCTCGCGTATTATTGGCCTGGAATATTCAGAGATACGATGCGTTATGTTAGGAGGTGTGAAACGTGCCAGAGGACAAAAGTCGAGCAGGCCGCCCCCGCGGGCCTCATGGGCACGCGTGTAGTGGAGGAGCCGTGGGCAGTGGTAGCCGCCGACATTATGGGGCCGTTTCCACCTAGTCGGTCACGCTATGCGTATCTTCTGGTATTTCAGGATGTTTTTACGCGATGGGTAGAGCTATGTCCACTAAGAAAAGCGACTGGGAAGAACATTCGCGACGCGTTCGAGAAATTGGTTATCACGCGGTTGGGGAGCACCGCGAGTGTTGCTTACCGACAACGGGACGGAGTTTGTAAACAGAACCGTCGCCGCACTCGCGAAGGAATGCGGGATCCGTCATAGCACCGTACCGCCGTATCACCCGCAAGCGAATCCAGTCGAGCGGACCAACCGGGTATTAAAAACAATGATCGTGTCGTTTATTGAGAACGATCACCGGAATTGGGATGCTCACCTCGACGAATTTCGATTCGCGTTGAATACCGCACACCACTCTTCGCTAGGCACAACGCCCGCATTTTTGAATCTCGGTAGAGAACCGACCCCCCTTCATTCGGTAAAAATTAGGCAGGAGGGGGCATCGGATTTGGAAGCGCGGCCGCCCGAGGAGTGGAAAAATCGAATGGAGAAAATCGAGCGGTTGCGAAAATGGGTGGCCAGAAATTTAGAAGACGCGCGCGAAAAGCAAGCCGCGCATTACAATCTTAGGAGGCGCCCAAAGAAATACAAAGTCGGGGACTATGTGCTCAAACGACAACATGTCCTATCGTCTGCGGAAAAGAATATCGCCGCAAAGTTAGCACCCAAATTCGCCGGTCCGTACCGCGTGTCGAAAGTGCTCTCACCAGTAGTTTGTGAAGTGGTAGATAATACTGGTCGACCTGCAGGTAAGGTGCATGTGCAGGACTTGAAGGAATACATCGTGTGAGCGTCCTAGGTGAAGGTGGATCTGTTGTGGTGTCGCAAAGAAAATTAGTAATTTTAATTTTCGCTTTACCGGGTGGCACAGAACCACAGCTTCTCGATCCTCACCTCCTATCGTCCTCCTTCCCGGCCATCCTCGAGGGAATAGATGGAGTGGCTGGAGGACTTTGCCGAGAGGAGGCATGAGGAGATCTTGGGGATCGAGGAGGCGTACCCCGGGTTCTTCGCCGACCTCGCGGACACGTGGCGACGATTCCAGGAGGCCACCACCGTCCAGTCCCGAGGTCGGATATGGGAGTACCCCGGGGAACCCATGGAAGTGGACGAGGGAGAAGAAAACAAAATATAAGAGCAAAAATAAAATTTTCTTTTCTCCATAAAAGAGCCTCAAAAATAAGCCCGCCAAATTACCGCCCTCCGTTCCCCCATGAATTATCGCGTGGACCACCGGTAGAGGCTGCAATTCCATCTCGAGAATTCCGCATTGGATAGGCGCGAATTTCTTTGGAAAACATTTTCAGCTTGCGTATACCACGAACACCGGGTTAGTTAGTAAATACTACAGATTCCACCGAGGGCACGGAAAATACGGCCCTGACGCCACATGATGTGTCAAAGGTATTACCGTAAGTTGACCTCACCGCCAGGTAACTCCGGAGCGAGCCTGGGACCGGGAGAGGTTAACAATACCATTTTTCAGAAAAATCCATGCACATGCACCGACAGGAAAGGCAGGTCGAGAGATGAGCACCGACACGGGAAACAATCACAGGCGGAAAGTAGGTGAGACGATACTAATGGGTTATTTAAGCTGCAGAGAAATAGCCCGTAGTTCGGCAGGGAAGCGAAGCAGAGCGGAACGTAAGGAGTACGCGCCGCGGAGAAAAGAGCCGCAATGATACCGTACTCCCGGGAACACAAAAGGACAAAACCGAGAGAGATAGGATGGAAAATTGGGTAAGAGATTTAGAGTATTTCCCTACCGCCTCTCGGAAACCCGAAACATCTTGAAGGCGAAAGATGGCTGGACCGGGACGGTCAGCCTAAGGAGGGGGGAGTTGTGACGTTGCATTTTTGGCACGTCACAAAAATGTAATAAATTAAGATCAGACGCGACGATACGACTGGCGGTATCGACGGAGGTGTAGCGAAGGAGACTAATACTAATAGCGTCGGGAACCGAGTTATTCAGTTGTAGGATAAGTCTGCGTAACACACACCAAGGATGGCAACGCAGATCCACTACCGCCGCGGGACAACACCACTCCGCCCTCTCCTCGTCACCGATGCTGCGGAAGACCACCGCCCGCACCGCCGAGACTTGAGGACGAGGAGCTCCATACCGTCCTGCGCCCTCCTTATCAGCAAGCTGCGGGACGGACACCGCCCGCACCGCCGAGACTTCTGGGCGAGGAGCGCCACGGCACTCCCCGCCCTTCTCATCACGAACGCGTCGCGAGGCGAGCACCGCCCGCGCCGCGAAGCTATACAGGCAAGAAGGGAACCAAGCGGGACGCAGCCGCCGAGACCAGGCGAGCGCACCGAAGATCACGCCTGATCTTCGGTTGCATAAGGGCGAGATGCAGCTGCAGGGAGATGACCAAATCAACACCATACAGCCGTGGGGATGAAT
Source organism: Tiphia femorata (assembly GCA_944319695.1). Classification (NCBI taxonomy): domain Eukaryota; kingdom Metazoa; phylum Arthropoda; class Insecta; order Hymenoptera; family Tiphiidae; genus Tiphia; species Tiphia femorata. Next base: position 52,650 of record CALUEP010000015.1, read on the forward strand.
GCCAGCGCGAGCGCGGCTCGCCTACGACTTCTCGGCCTGGCGCCGAATCATCACCCACGAGCGTACCGGCGGAAGCGACTGGAGACCACCTCTCGCTATAAGAAGAAGAGGAAATGATCTCGCGGCCAGGCGCCGCTCCAGCCAGCTTCCACTACCGATACCGCAGCCAAGGACATCCGCTAACCTGGAGCAGGCTCGACCCTCCACCCATTGGACCTTTGGACTTTTGGGATTTGGCCGGGTGGAGAGTGTCGCAGCATCGGTCGTCCAGAGGATGTCCGCGGATCGGTCACGCCACCTAAGTAGGCACCCCTGCAGGAAAGCAGCCCACGTCACATCCCTTGGTTTTCCTGCCGATAGCAAGGATACCGAAGAAGATCCGGCGTTATCGCCAATCCGCGAAGAGGATTTTGGCGCGCAGAAGAGGATTTTGGCGCGCAAAGGAGCAGGAGTGGGAGGCACCGAGGGAGCTTCGGCACCGAAGATCCTGGCCGAAGCCTGTTCCGTTTATGCCGTAGCCTCCGCTGGTCGTGCGCGTCGAAGGGAAATTATAAATAATTTTAAGAACGAAAAGGTTGTCGCGAATTCCGAGCCGAACGCGGCCAAGGTGTTGTCTGGAGAGCGAATTTTCCGAGAGGAAGACTTCCTGGCGACGTGACCTCCTGGTCCAACCTTTGGTAAGGAGTCTTTCCGCCTTTTACCGGGTGTTTGTACGTTTGTGTTCTCGCGGACTTACTGTTAGCGCTCTAGAATTTTAGCCTTATCGTGTTAGTGCCGCCATTTTGGTGGCACCGCTAATTCTAGTAGCTGTACCGTCTCTCCTTCGCTGCCCTCCGTTCCCGAACGGAGCAGCCGTTAGGGCAGTAGATCGCCCTAACGTAAAGTAGAGTAAGCGGGTGTCGTCACACCTATTAGATCTTGTATTAAGGTTTGTCCGTCGGCGCCCACGTTCGAATCGTGGGGCCCGTGCGTGATTGTGTGATATCTGTGGCGGGCGAGCTATCGGAGCGATCCATTGTTACGTAGGGGGTCTATAGGTGGTAGTGCAGATGGCTAGGCCTACGTAACGTGATTCTACGCGTGTAGGTAGATAAAGAGTCGAGCTCGAGCGGTAAGCCGACTCTTTCTTGGTGTGGAATCTTGCTTCTTTAAAGCGCTAAGCGCACCTCAGCGAACCAAGAATGACGGATATTTGATGGATGAGAGGCTATGATAAGGTAGAATGGTATCTTGACGATTACCTTTAGAGCTCCTTTCATATATTGTACTGTTCAAAATGGTATACAAAAGGTAGACCGAGTCGGTAACAACGATAGCGCTCGGTCAAAATCGCTATAATGAGTTTACAATGTTTTCGCTAGGCTCCAACGTTTAGCAGCTCAGTGCGAAAAGAGGACCATGCTTCGATGGTAATACCTTAAATCTACGGCTCCTGGCAGATGGCGAGGGCCGGCAAGTTTATGTGTTTAATGATTTTAACGCGAGGAGACTTATGCGCGCGATGCTTAGCACGGATCGAGAATTAGTTTGTAATTGGGGAATTATTAAGGACTTTTTCCTATTTACCCACTTGTTTTACAACTGTTATTATTCCCTTCTTTGATGCACGTGGTTTAGACTAATACGGTGCGTGTCTCTCGCGGGTCGATTCGATAGAAGTCGTATTGGCAAAGCGGCTATTGCGCGGTGCGGTTTGACAAATCTATACTTTGGTATTTCTGCGCGGAGCTTCTACGATGGGCTCGCGATACGTACTATGCGTTTGAAATCCAGAATGAAAAGACGCGGGCGGCAACGATTTGCCGTCTTTTATGCGAATTGAAAATATTGGTTATAGGTATTCGCGGGGTACCCGCGGGTGGGCGGAAGGTACGGTCGCTATGGGCCTCGTCGCGGCGCGTGGCCGTGGCGTCAGCGAATTCCTTACTGCGCTTCTCGCGCTGAGCTGCTAGAACGCGTGACTTATTAGAGAAAGGAATATGATCGAATAATATTTAGAGAATACTGAGAATAACTGAAAAAAATTACTGCTTAGAGGGGTCATTACGTAACACCCCCTTCCTTAAATGAAACATCATCAGATGGATGATGCTTTCACGGGTGATTTGTATATATTACTATGTGTAATTTTTTTGTAGGTATCGTTATAGTTTTCTGTTATATTACATACTATGTAATTGGAATACTGTTCCTAAATGAAAGATTAGGCGTCTGTGCGAGTATTTTTTTCGCGAACTGACCACACTACGAGAGTTGACGTCATCAACTATCGTGTGCAGTGCCTTATCGCGAGTCCGGCTCCCTGTCCTTTTCCACGCAGGGAAAAGGAGGGAGCCCATTCAACACTCCATATTTCCACTCATATCCCATTCATCTCCATACTTCTTCTATACATTTCACTGATTCAGCATTCGAAAGGATCACTCTATTTCGTTGCACTCGCGTGGGGTTTGGGGCTATTTCACGCAAGAATATTGTTTTTTTATTGTTGATGTGGGGTTAAGGGGAGGAGAAACGTCACTTGGGGCACTAGAACTTCCTTCTTCCGTCTGGTTGTTGCTCGGTGTGTTCCGGGGGCTGGTAGCTGGGAAGGCCCCGGTAGGCAGGACGGTCAGTTCCCCCCGCTGCTTGTCGGTGTCGTGATCTGTATAGTGGCCGGCGGTGTAGGTTGTGCAACCGTGCCCTATACCGATGATGTTCAAAATGATGAGGCAATACTGGTGCTCGGTTGGGTCGCGCGGGCATTGCTGCAGTTTGTGGTGGAAATGTTAGGTTTGATTTCCGCCTTGGTGGATGGTGGCATTTCTTGTATATCCTGCTGGTGGTTGTGGTTTTGTTGGCTACGCCCGGTCTTCTTAGTTTAGTTGCCTTCTATTTTGGCATTGCCGATTCACAAAAATTTTGCTGTCTAAATGAATTAGTGTGATGACGAATGAACGATGGGTATCGATCAACGTATTGTTTATGAGGTTTGGTTTGCGAGAGATGTGTTGGTCCGTTCTGTAATGGCTCAGGGCCCTTCACAGAGGTTGGATAGTGCATCCCGTTGGTTGTTAAATGTGTGTTGTAGTCATTGGTGGACCTACAGCATTCGTTTTTTCTTTCTGTCTCACATTCTGGGTTTTCGCTTGTTAGGGATGCTGTGCGGGACAGAACAAGATAGACATTGGTCTTGGTAGGTGGGAGTTCCAGATGTTCTTGTTGTACAGTAAATCTTCCTTGATGGAATTTGTCCACTGTGGTGGGTAGTTCCCCATACTTTCTTATGGTTGTAGATTCAAATGAAAGGAGGTTTCCCATGGATTCTTGAGCATCCGTGTCTTCTTCGTGGCACTCACAATCAGTGTTTCCGGTGAAAAGGAAGTTATCCATAGAATCGTCCGTATCCGTGTTCTCCTCGTGACACACAGTGTTTCCGGTGCGATTTACGTTGAACTGTTTTTCAGAAAATAATTCCTCCAGAGTCAGCGAATCTGTGTCATCTTCCGTGAAGTACGATGGTGAATTTACAGATTTCATAAGGTTGTTTGGTGGCAAATTTTTGTCCTGCCTCTTAAGTAGGGACAAAGGCGTTGACCATTCTTGATTCTTCCTTGTGGATGATTCCCAGTCAGTGTCTATGAAGCTGAAAGTATCTTCAGGGTCGAGTATCTTCAGGTTGTAATGCGCTAGTGCTGATTTCCCTTGGAATTTCTTGTTTTCCTTTGACACGTAGAAGGCAGGTTTCGAGGCTACGGAGCCTCTGGCGGGGGCACTCGTATCTAGATAGCGATGTTCAGTAGGTTGCATTCGGCGAGATTTTGAAATTTGATCGAATGGTTTTGGTTCGTCTGGAGCATTTTGAGTGCCTTGATAAGACGAAGAATTCGCGTTGTCAGCGCTAGGTAGAAGTGACTCTGCGTGACTTAACAGGCTCGCGTTTCTGTCATAGAGGTGGTGTGCCGTTGAATGGTGACTTCGCTCACTAAAATTCGAATAAATGCATTTATTTCGAGAAGGTTCCCTCTTTTGGGGGGAGCTTCTTCGGTCTCTCGATGATGAGGTTCCTGAAGATGACGACGTGGATCTGCGTCGATCGGGTCTTATGTAAGCACTGTAGACACGGTGCCGAGAAACGCGTTCCTCCCCGTCCTCCATGAACGGGGTATCGCTTGGACTTAGTGTGTTCGAGCGCCCATCTTGACAGTTTTTCCCGTCATGGCCCTTTTTACCGCATCTCCAGCAGTACCATTTAGAGTAGTTCGTCTCCGATCTACGTGAGGGATATGATCCTGGGGAATTTTCCTTTCTGTACTGATTACGTTCCCTTGAATGGGAGCTCGCTGATGAGGTGGAAGTATCTCTTCTGGAGATGTGACGCTGCGTCCTTGCATTGTAGGCATGATAACGGGAGGGCCTTTCCTCGTGTTCGTCCACCGACGAGTCGTCACTAGGAGTCACGTTACGCTCGCGAGCGTGGCGGTGTCCTCGGTATTTATCGCAAGGATTTGGTGGATTTGGGTAGGCTCTGTTTTTCCGTTTTTCTCGACGCGGCGGTGAGCGGCTAGTATCGCTGGTTTCGTCGTCGAGCAGGCCTCGTGCCTTTCGATGGCTTTTGAGATTACGCTCTAGGTCCATGACGTTATCGATGGCTTCGTCCAGTGTCTTGGATTTTTTCTTGTCGATGTCTTGACGTATGTGTCGGGGCAGTCCGTAAAGGAAATTCTCGAGAGTGAGTTCGTTCAATTCGTCGAGACCCGTCGTCCGATCACCGTATTTGTCTTTTTGCGCTGTTTTTGCTTGGCGCGTTAACTTTATTGTTCGATTCACGTACGTTCGGAGGGTCTCACCACGGCGTATCTGTAGTCGTGAGATCTCGGCTTTTAGAGACGCGAGGCTCCGAGCGGGACCGTAACGGCGTTTAAGATGTTTAATTAGTTCCGCGACACTCGCGAACGCTTTGTCCATGATGTCATCGCGCGCAGATCCTTTGATTTTGTTAATCGCGAGAATAAGGAAACGCGGTTCGTCTCCTGCGCTGAGCTGAACGCTAGATTCGTTTAAAGCTTTTACGAATTCCGACAAGGACGTATCCTCGCCGTTAAACGCGGGTATCGTAGATACGGCGTTTTGTATTCGCGTTTCTTTAATTGTGAAATTAAATGCTTCTATCATAGACTGTGTGAGCGCCTCCGTACTGGTGGTCTGGCTCTGATTGACCGCCATTTCTTGGTTCGGCGAGTTGTTAGCAGATTGAGACTAATAGACTCGTTCAAACGGCGTGCCGTTTGTTAATAAAACTAAGGGAGGGAGGATGGGAGGAAGGGAAAAATTCGGGGATACAAGGAGTCGGTTACTCAAAGCTGTTTGGGCGAATGACCGCGTTTAAGATCATTCGGAGTCCGCCCAGAATTGAGGGGAAAAAGAACGAAAACTAGAGCCGGCGAATGACCGCGTTTAAGATCACTCGGGAGCCCTGCTTCCGTTGGTTACTCAAAACTGTTTGGGCGAATGACCGCGTTTAAGATCATCCGGAGTCCGCCCAGAATTGAGGGGAAAGGACGAAAGCTAGAACCGGCGAATGACCGCGTTTAAGATCACTCGGGAGCCCTGCTTCCGTTGGTTACTCAAAACTGTTTGGGCGAATGACCGCGTTTAAGATCATTCGGAGTCCGCCCAGAATTGAGGGGAAAGGACGGAAACTAGAACCGGCGAATGACCGCGTTTAAGATCACTCGGGAGTCCTGCTTCCGATATTTTGGATTATGGGTGATGATTTGGTAAAGTGAGGTGATTGGTGAAAAGAGGTGGTGCAGTGTCTCAATTTGGGAAGATATCCCACTTCTGACACCAGTTTTCTGTTACGTAGGGGGTCTATAGGTGGTAGTGCGGATGGCTAGGCCTACGTAACGTGATTCTACGCGTGTAGGTAGATAAAGAGTCGAGCTCGAGCGGTAAGCCGACTCTTTCTTGGTGTGGGATCTTGCTTCTTTAAAGCGCTAAGCGCACCTCAGCGAACCAAGGGTGACGGATATTTGATGGATGAGAGGCTATGATAAGGTAGAATGGTATCTTGACGATTACCTTTAGAGCTCCTTTCATATATTGTACTGTTCAAAATGGTATACAAAAGGTAGACCGAGTCGGTAACAACGATAGCGCTCGGTCAAAATCGCTATAATGAGTTTACAATGTTTTCGCTAGGCTCCAACGTTTAGCAGCTCAGTGCGAAAAGAGGACCATGCTTCGATGGTAATACCTTAAATCTACGGCTCCTGGCAGATGGCGAGGGCCGGCAAGTTTATGTGTTTAATGATTTTAACGCGAGGAGACTTATGCGCGCGATGCTTAGCACGGATCGAGAATTAGTTTGTAATTGGGGAATTATTAAGGACTTTTTCCTATTTACCCACTTGTTTTACAACTGTTATTATTCCCTTCTTTGATGCACGTGGTTTAGACTAATACGGTGCGTGTCTCTCGCGGGTCGATTCGATAGAAGTCGTATTGGCAAAGCGGCTATTGCGCGGTGCGGTTTGACAAATCTATACTTTGGTATTTCTGCGCGGAGCTTCTACGATGGGCTCGCGATACGTACTATGCGTTTGAAATCCAGAATGAAAAGACGCGGGCGGCAACGATTTGCCGTCTTTTATGCGAATTGAAAATATTGGTTATAGGTATTCGCGGGGTACCCGCGGGTGGGCGGAAGGTACGGTCGCTATGGGCCTCGTCGCGGCGCGTGGCCGTGGCGTCAGCGAATTCCTTACTGCGCTTCTCGCGCTGAGCTGCTAGAACGCGTGACTTATTAGAGAAAGGAATATGATCGAATAATATTTAGAGAATACTGAAAATAACTGAAAAAAATTACTGCTTAGAGGGGTCTTTACGTAACACCATAAAGAATCGCGCCCCTCTACCGTGGAAGAAAGCTGAGCCGCCGGAGCTTTCCGTCTCAGGGGAGTTCGATTCGGGTACCGATTATAGTAATTTTGGTTGGGATCAGGTCTGCTTTTAATTGTTGCCGAAAAGGCAACTGGCGCCCATTCCGGAGTCTCCCCGAGTAGATCTCTGGGTACCACAGCTCCCTGGCGTGGACCTCTTTGGTCCGTCGGGCGTGAGCGTGGGTGAGACATACCGTCGGGGCGGTTAGTTGATCGAATCGCGCTCGACGCAAGCGACCTGACCCGTTTGGTTTGCAGTCGGTACCGCGAGCGAGTCTACCTCCCTTGAGCCGAAGTTTTAACGATCGGGTCGGGATATCTGTGACGCTCGGAAGAATAAACTGTATCGTGTGAGTCGATTAATAAAGACCAGTTATCGTATTTATTCTTTCCTTGGGCCCGGACGTCTCCCCGCGAAATTATCGTTATAACGTGTTCATTATAAATGATACGATTTTTAGTTCTTTATTGTATAACGTTGATTGAATTACTATAGTATTCAAGCTATATATTTATGTGTACTGTTTTAGATGGCTGGCGTGGGTAACAATGAAATGCCAAACCGCGCAAATATTACGGACCAATTATTGTGTATGTTTCATAGCCAGCGTTTGTACTGTTCTCGCTCTAGTTATTTAAATAAGTTTATATTAGATCGTTATGTTATTATGAATTTCACAGATCAAATACTCGAAGAGACTAATGTGTGGGAACCACTGCAATGTATAACATGCAAGGAAGAATTTATAACTTATACATCTTTTGAACAACATCTAAGGGTCCACCCACTAAAATGTAAGATCTGCGCTAGGGAATACACAAGTAGGAGAAGCATGTACATGCATTTTCTCGATGCACATCTTCATGTAAACAATGCCATCCGATTAATGTGTATTCCCAATGAACAGTAAGTAAGAATCCATTCTAAGATATTTTTCCAGTAACTAAGTGCTTTTTCCATTTATATATTTGTATAATTTTTTAAATATTCACATTTTTCTCTAGGACCGGCAACAAGGAAGGTATCGGGAAGGTTCTCGGTACCGATATTTCGGTGTGTACTGTACATCCCTACCAAGAAGGCGAAACCTGGAGCGAGAAGTGCTCCAATATATGGATAAAGAGTAGATGGGATCGCTCGTGAGGAGACCAATCTGTGCGCTCGCCCACGAATTTCAAAAGGTTTCGAAATTGTGGAAAATTCAAGTATTGCGATATTAAACTATGCTACAGAGTCCTCTGCGCTTTCGCTTCGCTCAAGCGCCATACCCCCTGAGGTCATCGGATGCTCGCGCTTCGCGCTCGCCCACGAAATGCAGCATTTCTGCAATAGGCCCAAGTGATCAAAACCGGACAATTAAATGCATCCGAACCAAAATTTGACATGTACATAGAGTATATACACCTTTGCTGCGGTGAAACTTTATGCATGGTTATCTTCAACCATTCAGAAATTGCGACAAATTGAAATCTTTAATCCATTAATCCGGCGAGACGCTTGCGCGGATTCAAACACAATTTGGCATATAGTTTAAAAAAATATATCCATTTGGTGCCACAAAACTTTATGCATGGTCATCTTCAACCGTTTCGAAATTACGGGATTTTCAAACCATAATTATAAAATAGTGAATTAAAGATTTGAAACTGGCACCATTTCGAAATGGTTGAAGATGCCCATACACAATGTTTCGTGGCACCAAATGGGTATATACTTGATGTACATGCCAAATTTTGTCCGAATCCGTTCAGCCGTTTCAAGATGACCATGCATATTGCCGCCATTTTGTAACGGTTCGAGATGGCGATACACAAAGTTTCGTGGCACCAAATAGGTATATACTCGATGTACATGCCAAATTTTGTCCGAATCCGTTCAGTCATTTCGCCGGAATAATGGACTAAAGATTTGAATTAGTCGCCATTTTTGATTCGGCCAACCAAAAAATTTGAAAATTTCCAGTAATTGTCATTGCGTACGTGTACATGAACGTGTAAAATTTTATCAGGATCCAATGAATAGTACCAAAGATATGAATTTTTCGATATTTGAACTTCCCGCCATTTTGTACCGGTTCAAGATGGCGGCTCACAAACCTTTTTGTCAACTGACAGTAGTGTACTTGATTTTTGTGCCAAATTTCGTCCCGATCGGTTCAGCCGTTTTCCCGAAATCGAGGATATACACGGACACACACACACACACACGGACACACACACACACACACACACATACATACACACATACATACGAACGGTTTTCAGGATGGCGATTGCATAAGTCACTCCCTTTACGGTCGTGCCTAAAAACCGCAATGTTGGACGAAAATGTCATGTTTGACATGAATTTTCGAGGTTAAATGTTTTTTACGATGCTTTGTCCTTATTTTTCCCTTATTCTGCAACATCTTAGCTGTAACCTCGAAAAAGATTCATGTCTCTATCTTATTTCTATCAAGAGATTTTTGATTTTGACACAAGAATGAGCAGTTTGTCCCACTGTGCGGCGCACAGTGGGACTTTTTCCAAATCTAGGGAATAATAAATGCAAAAATCGATGAGCATGAATTCCACGATACTAAATCGAAACGTGCACATAAATACGTGTAAAGTATGGGTAAAGCTTTGAAAAAAGCATTGGGGCTCATTCCCAGAGATGGCGTTAATACAAAGGAAGTAAACTTTCGGCCTAACCGTCTATTTGTTTTCATGCGCTTTATGTAAAATTACTCAGATTCATTCGTCCTGCATTTCCTGGTAATTTTTTGCAGACATTTCTTGCCAAGATATGTACATTATTTTGTATATTTTCAATTTCTTTTCTGACATTACAATTGGGTGAAATATGTAGCTGATATTAGAGATAGATTCAATATCTTGGATGACTTTAAACGTCCCGCAAAACCGAGATTCATGATGATTAATTACAATTCTTTTTTTTTACAAGAGATAATACATTTACGTTTTAATTACATTGAAAATGAACTGCCAAGGAGTGCCAAGCATTAATGTATTCTACTATTTCAGTCGGCATGTCAATAAAAAGAAGAGTCCTTTTCGACCTTTAGCGCGAGGAGCCGAATAATAAGAATGATGCGGTACTTTCATAGGCGTTAAAGGAACTCAGACTTGTCGAATGCGAATTGATTCGTTTACAATTATACTTTATACATGTCAACTGTGTGCAGGGCATCGAAATAATTTTGTATAACTGAAATATGACCGTTATTTTAAATAATAGAGAAAAATGTTACGTACGAAAGTTGTAGGGTATAAGGAAACACATCAAATAGTATTAACAGTTTTTGTTACAAATGGAAGGGTAGAGGATATCTGGAGGTAAAGTTAATTTTTTTTAAATTCAATGCTCATTTTTCACAATGAATTTCGATAGAACGACGAATTCTGAATATGAAAGTATTCGGGTACATTTATCCTAAAACTTAGCATTCCTTAGATATTTAATAATACGAATTTTCATCTCCCAGATCGGGCGCGTGGCCCACTGTGCGGCGGTGCGAAACGGACGAAACAGCTACAAACAAGTTATTTTGCAGATTTATACTTTTCAATCTAAATTCCAAAATATTATTCACATGTTAATAGTCCCAATTAACTAAATGAATACTAAAACATGTGTATAAAGGATAAATATCACAATGCATAAATTGTCAAATATAAGCTGATAATCTGGTAGCGTGAACAGAATAAGCTGTGCTCTGTTGTGTACTTAAATACATTTGTAATAACTTTATTTTATAATATAATTACAAATTTGAATAAATGAACATTATAAGAATGTGTAAGGTCCGATTAAACAATTTTGTATACCACTCTCATACAATTTGTTTTAATGTATTCGGCCAAAAAAATATTGGTATATAGAAAATGTCCCTAAACTCCTATTCACGATAAGGTCGCTAAAATTACAAAAGTGTTACATATGCATTATTATTTTAAGAGGCAGATAATGAAAATGATGTCTTACACACCACTTTATAGATTACATTTTATAGATTAGACTGACGCATAGGATAGCAATTTTAAGCAGGAAAGTGAAATCTTTCCAGTGCTCGTCCTGTTTCACATTGCTTAAATCTTTCTGTTTAACCAGGTCATTTGACTATGATGACATTCCTGAAACAATGATAAATTATGAATAAATCTTGTCTAACTTTGAAATTAACAAAATTATAAAAATCTTGTATATGTATTGTGACGTTGCATATTGCAACGTACAATTTCCCCGGGCGCGGTACCTCGAAAAGAGAGGAAAGAGCACACTTGATCGAGCAAACCCAGGATGGGTCAAATTAATTCCATTTTTAGAGTCAATAGTTTTAATCGTTATCTAGCCGCAAGGCCGGGTGAAAAACGTCACATAGATTTTGGCGCCCAACGTGGGGCCCACGAAAAGGTACGAGGCACGTGCCGGGGAGAAAGAGCAAAATTTTTGGTATCTGGGGTACCTAATTAAAGCAAAATTTACAGGTTGGAAGAGAAGCAATAGAGAGCGAAAATTTAGCACGGGAAATAATTTGCGAATTTAACGCGCTTAGAAGCGAGCATTTGGCGAGGAGAAGCGACCTAATCCGTTCGAAGTAAACAGTTATGAACGCTCGGTTGTCTCAAAGCCTTTGTTCCCTGGAGAATCATAACACGGCAAGCCTAGTTTTTGCTTATTACATCAGCCCGTGATTCTCAAGCCGCGTATGGTATGGTACCTGAATAAGAGCAGAGACAATTTTGAAAATTTATTGTAATAATTATTAATTGCTCCGGAATTAAAGGAATGAACGAGCCTAGGAGGAGGGTACGAATAGAGATAGTCCCCAATAATAATTGTTCTAGTGTCATTGTTTTCTTGTGTTTAATTTATTTAATTTTATTGATTTATTTTTGTAATTTAGTTTGTGTAGTAATTGTGTATCTTCTGGTTGGGAATCGGTAAGCTAATTTTCTGGCGAACTCCATATTAGGTTTTAGGGTGCCTAGCTCTCGCGTTTTTTTTGTTAAAATTAATCGGGTTTCCTTGTTTGAAAAATTATACCACTTCCTTAGACGACGACCGAGATGTCTTTAACTCCGGTGGGATACACGGAGATACCCCACACGCCCACCCCGGTGGGGCCCGACCTCTCCTTGCGTTCTCACGAGATAGTGTTAGGTAGGTCTGGGACACCCCGTATAAACGTGTTCATTATAAATGATACGATTTTTAGTTCTTTATTGTATAACGTTGATTGAATTACTATAGTATTCAAGCTATATATTTATGTGTACTGCTTTAGATGGCTGGCGTGAGTGCGGTTGCCGGCAACGATGGAATGCCAAACCGCCCAAATACTACAGACCAATTATTGTGTATGTTTCATAGCCAGCGTTTGTGCTGTTCTCGCTCTAGTTATTTAAATAAGTTTATATTAGATCGTTATGTTATTATGAATTTCGCAGATCAACTACTGGACGAAACAGATATTTTCGATTCATTCAAATGCATTAGTTGCCACATGCAATTCATTACCTACACAGCATTGGAGGAACATTTTAAGATCCATCCCCTGATGTGTAAATTGTGCGGGAAAACATATACGTTAAGGAGGAGTTTGTACATGCATTTTTTAGATGCACATTTGCATGTAAACACCGCAATGCAATTAATGTGCACTCCACTTAATCCACAGTAAGTAAGAATCCATTCTAAGATATTTTTCCAGTAACTAAGTGCTTTTTCCATTTATATATTTGTATAATTTTTTAAATATTCACATTTTTTTGTAGATCCGGCAACACGAAGTACTATGGAATTAACTTCGTCTCGACACGGTTTGTCTTTGGTTACTGAAGAGTAATGTTACCTGACCCCGACGACACTGCCCAGCACACGCTGGAGTTGTGCCCAGTGATGCCAGGTGCCGTGGGATTTCTCGCGCATGCGCATTCGCTCATGCATGTTTCATTGGCTACAGATTTCAGTGCCGTAGATGGACTGAAAGATTGCAGGTGCCATCGTCTCCCCCTTCACATACGCGAAGCCCAGCTAAATGAAAGCAGTGAATCTTTAATAAAATTATCTTAAGTCACTGATCACATATTATTTTAAATGATGTTTGCATTGCAGATATTGAAAGTGTGGTAAAATATACTGAATAAGCAGTTTAATCCTTTCGGTCACAAATTTTTCATACACTTCGCATGTATTAATTACGTAAAAATTCAGTTTTTCCATATTTGTTAGTTATACCTTATTTCCATAATTACTGGTACAATTATATTTCGTATATGGTACTATAAATAATTATTTTATCACTACGATAGTTATAATGCTTCGTATTAATTTCAGTAAAGAAAGAAACATTATAATTACTCATTTTTTGCTTTCAAAATTTTTAAAATTGGCCCATAACATCTTTTTATAATCACCATAATTTTAGGTGAGTATATTTTAAGGAAATTGTGTTGAACGTTTGTTTATATACATATTTTGTTTAAATTCGAAGTTTGAGTTACCTGAAAATAGACATACTAATTCTAGAAACATTATTTGTACAATTGATAACATTTCATTATTACGCGTGTAATATAATTATTATTGCAAATTTCGTTGCTGATATGTAAACAAAATATATAAACTATTTGCATAAACATCCGCAATAAATAAACTACACCCATGCGACTATGTCTGAAGAAACGATTCCCAAAAAATTTCAAAGGGCCCTTTGTCACTCATATCTGTCTCACATGCTATAGTCCTGAGCCCGGCAGCGCGGCACGCTCTGCGCAGGCGCGAGAAATCCCACGCGTGGGATTAATCCCACATTCTGGCATCACTGGTTGTGCCCAGCGTGGAGCGTGGAGCGTGGAGCGTGGAAAGGGCGGTGCTCGTCGGGGAGGTGGGGCCCGACCTCTCCTTGCGTTCTCACGAGATAGTGTTAGGTAGGTCTGGGACACCCCGTATAAACGTGTTCATTATAAATGATACGATTTTTAGTTCTTTATTGTATAACGTTGATTGAATTACTATAGTATTCAAGCTATATATTTATGTGTACTGTTTTAGATGGCTGGCGTGGGTAACAATGAAATGCCAAACCGCGCAAATATTACGGACCAATTATTGTGTATGTTTCATAGCCAGCGTTTGTACTGTTCTCGCTCTAGTTATTTAAATAAGTTTATATTAGATCGTTATGTTATTATGAATTTCACAGATCAAATACTCGAAGAGACTAATGTGTGGGAACCACTGCAATGTATAACATGCAAGGAAGAATTTATAACTTATACATCTTTTGAACAACATCTAAGGGTCCACCCACTAAAATGTAAGATCTGCGCTAGGGAATACACAAGTAGGAGAAGCATGTACATGCATTTTCTCGATGCACATCTTCATGTAAACAATGCCATCCGATTAATGTGTATTCCCAATGAACAGTAAGTAAGAATCCATTCTAAGATATTTTTCCAGTATCTAAGTGCTTTTTCCATTTATATATTTGTATAATTTTTTAAATATTCACATTTTTCTGTAGCTCCGGCCAACAAAGAAGGTATTGGGAAGGTTGTTAGTAATTTTTTTTTTAAAAACTCCCTGTTTCCACATGTTTTCTGCGTATTCTGCGCGTTTTCTGCCTTTATGCGTATTATACACAGAAATGTGCCCCCAACCTTAGCTATAGCTCGAACCGCCGAGTGCTCCGCCTTTCCTGCTTTGCGTACGCTTTGATATTCTAACATTTATTTCCCGATAATTATTACGAATATCGAATAACGGCACAGGACTTCTGTGTTTATTTTAAGCCGCCCTACGTTCTCACGAGATAGTGTTAGGTAGGTCTGGGACACCCCGTATAAACGTGTTCATTATAAATGATACGATTTTTAGTTCTTTATTGTATAACGTTGATTGAATTACTATAGTATTCAAGCTATATATTTATGTGTACTGTTTTAGATTGTTGGCGGGAGTGGCATGAATCAATTGCCAACCCAGGCAAATGAGCACAATGGGAACGTGACGGACAGATTATTACGTATGTTTCGTAGCCAGTGTTTGTGCTGTTCTCGCTCTAGTTATCTAAAATAAGTTTATATTAGATCTTTATGTTATTATGAATTCCACAGATCAATTACTACTAGAGGCACACGCATTCAATCCATACGTATGTATAACGTGCCGCCAAGAATTCATTACTTACACCGCCTTCGATGAACACATCAAACTTCACCCCTTGAAATGCAAATTGTGCGACAAACAATACATAGCAAGAAGAAACATGTATATGCATTTTTTTAACGTGCACATACATGTAAATAATGCTACAACTTTAATGTGTAGTCACATACACTGAGCACGCTAGAAGAAAGACAGTGACTGCAATGGCCTACTTCCAATCCACAATAAGTAAGAATCCATTCTAAGATATTTTTCCAGTAACTAGTGCTTTTTCCATTTATATATTTGTATAATTTTTTAAATATTCACATTTTTCTGTAGGTCCGGCAACAAGGAAGGTATCGAGAAGGTTCTCGTTACCGATATTTCGGTGTGTACTGTACATCCCTACCAAGAAGGGGAAACCTGGAGCGAGAAACGCTCCAATACAAGGATAAAGGAGTAGATGGGATCGCTCGTGAGGAGACCAATGGTCGATCCTCAGAACGGGAAGGTAAAGGAAAGCAGGAAACTCCCTAATATTTGGCGATGATGAACCTTTAGGGTATAATGCAAACTGTAGTTCAATATTGAAAACGCCGTTTTTTGGCGTTCTTTTTTTTTTTTTATTTTTTTTTAAGTAGTTAACAAAAAGTAATGAAGAGGGGACTCAACAGAGCGACTGAGTCACCTCAACATTATAAGAAACGTATCTAAGAGCTGTTGCCCTTTTACCGTTTAGCAGAAAGTAAAGAAATGATGTTATCAGCCTGTAGTAATATACTGTAATAAAACATAATGTGAAAAGAGGAAAATATTGCAAAAAAACCTCTAGGACTGGAGGAATGAATAAAAAAGAAAAATAAGAAAAGAATCTGTAATTTTGGAAAGCACCCAATGAATCATACAAGAAGATTAGGTGAGCTTGCCCTGCACCAGGTGCCTCCTGACTCCTACAATCGTAGGAGGGGAAGCGGTGGAAAGGAGTGTGCACCTTCGCAGAATTCAACAAGTGACTCGCGCAGAAGGGGGGCAGCTCACAGAGGAAAAGTAACCATAACTGAGTAAGTATATAATGAACAAAAAATGAAAAAGGAAAATGATAATGATAGAGAGTACATTAGAAGCACTAATTACATAGAATCACCTGCCAATGATCGGGAAAGGAGTTTTGATTCTACATATAAGGAATCACATCTTTGTTAAGAGTATCCATTACAGAGTGTAAGATAGGATTGGTAAATTGAGTTTGTTGAAATGTTAAGATATGAGTAGATAGCAATTCCTCTAGCAATGGTATTTTAGCCATTTTATGCAACTTGATGTTTGATATTTTATGCGATACCGGTCTGTTCAGGATAAACCTTAATGTTTTATTCTGAAAAGTCTGTAACTTTTTACGAACGTATTTGGGGATAGCCCTCCACCATATGATCGCTCCATATAAAAGAACCGAACGTATGCGTATAACGTACATTGAAAGTCGCAATCCAACGCGCGGGTGCGAGGATGGGCTTAGGTGGGGAACCAATTGGAAGTATACTGCCCTTGCTTTATGGAGGCGCTCAAGAGCTGCGTGCGACCAATCATAACTGGTGTGGAGGACTATCCCCAAATACCTGACCTTAGGAGACCAGTCAACCTCCGTCTGGCCGACCCTCAACTTGTCCAGGCCGGAACGTATATTTTTTTTGTGTTTGGTGGAAAAAACGATAGCTTCAGTTTTGTCGGTATTAAGGTGAAGCTTCTAGTTAACGAAAAATTCAACCACGGTTTCAAGATACTTTTGGAGCTTTGCAATTGCCACGTTGCGAATAAAAGAAGATGACAACGCAGCCGTGTCATCAGCAAACATAAAAAGTTCACAATTGAGGTCATGAGGTATGTCATTGATAAACAGATTAAATAGTAGTGGTCCCAGAATAGAACCTTGAGGTACCCCCGTAGTAATATCGTGAATAGAAGAAGCAGCACCGGAAAGCTTGACTATGTATTTTCTATCATTTAAGTAAGATTGGAGTAGTAAGATATATGGTAACTTAATACCTATACGCTCCAATTTGTACAATAATGCATCCTGCCAAACAGAGTCGAAGGCCTTGGACAAGTCGAGGAGCGCGAGAGCAGAGGATCTACTGACATTAAGTTCGTGTGAGATAGATCTCGTGAGCCGTGTAACTTGCTGAACACAGGACTGACCTCGACGGAAGCCAAATTGTTGATTAATTAAGATGGAGTGAGTATTAATGTGTAGTAGTATTGCATCAGATATAATTGCCTCAAGTATTTTACCCATGAGAGGTAATAACGATATAGGTCTGTAAGAGGAAGCCAAATCTAATTTTTTACCTGGTTTGGGAACAGGAACTATTACTGCTAATTTCCATATATTAGGAAAATAATTTGTTGTTAAACAGTATTTGAGGATATAAAAAATCTGTCGAATCAATTTGTCGGATGCGTTTTTGAGCATAAGTGCATTAATGCCGTCGTGACCAGGAGCTTTATTATTTTTTAGCTTGCTTATCTTTAACTTGACCATATATTGATTTGAGTTGCAATGGTCATATGGAGGAGGCGACTCTAAGGACAACGATCGGATGAAATTTTTAATCATAACGTCGTGGCAAGAAGTCCGACCTGCAGCGACAGTATGAACCTCTTGGAACTGTTTGGCCAACGAGTTGGCTTTGCTCGGGGGGTCAAAGTCAATGCCAGAGTTGGTTTTGAGCGGAGGTAGGATTTTGTATCTACGAGAATTAAACAATTTGTGATATGTAGGCCAAAAGGTGTGATCAGTTTTGGTAAAAGATTGTAATTTGTAAGACCAGTCATCGGATCTGATTTTAGACACCCTCGCCCTAATGTCTGATGTAATACATTTGCAGATGTGCAAAAAGTAATAAGAACGAGTCCGTTGGAAGGAATGTCTCGCACGGTTCCTCGATTTAATCAAATTTGCCAAGCGGGAGTCAGCACCAAGTTTACCCTGGATGCTGTCCTTAGGCGAGGAGGAAGAGCTGGCCTTGTACAGGCAGGCTTTTAAGAAGGAATTTACCGTCTTGATGTGAGTGTCTAAATCATTATGATCATGAAAGTCTTCTACTAGAATAAAGTTATTAATATAGGATTTATATTTATCCCAATCACTAATTACCAATGATCCACCAAAATTTTTGGTGGGATTGTGAACTAACAATACAAGGAGGTGATCAGAGTCACCTTGCTGTAGAGTTTCACAAGAAAGCGCAACTTTTGAAGTAGTAGTTGGAAAAAGTCAATAATGGATGGGATAGCGGTACTAGGATGCGCAAGAAAAAAAGTAGGAGTATCGGGAAAAAGAATTCTGGCGTTGAACTTGAAAGCAATAGAATTTAAAACAGTACCATTCCTATTTGCACTAGGATTATTCCAAGAGGGGTGTTTGGCATTAAAGTCACCTCCAATTATAAGGGGGGAAGACAAGGAAGCTAGAAAAGAAAGGTCATCTTTTTTTAACTTGAATTGCGGAGGAACATAAATCGCTCCGATTATTAGATTAAAACGCTCTAGCTTAATGAAAACAGATTCGACAGCTTTATTAATACGATGTGATGATAGAGAAAATTTGATATGATTTTTAACTAGAATGGCTACTCCTCCGCCAGAACGATCGTCAAGTAAGTGATCATCACGCGCAATACTAAAATTGGGGATAGAAAAAGACATTTTAGGTTTTAACCATGTTTCGGTAATAATGAATATATCAATCCTGTGTTCAGCAAGGAGGATAAGAAGTTCGTTACGCTTTTTAGCGACAGATCGAGCATTCCACAAGATAATTCGTGGGAATTTATCCTAAGCTTGATATGGTCTCCCAGAGAGCCAAGAATTTTTCTTGTTCGCTGTTACGCTGTGATAGTTTATTATTAAGGTCATTGACCAAAGCAAGGAATTTATTAATATCAAAGTGTGAATTTAACGTATTAATGGATTCTATTAACTCCCGAAGATTGGCAAGGGACTTCTCAGAATCGGGGTTCGGTCGAGGATTTGACGGAGCGACTGTGTGAGTGTGAGCTGGTGGTCTGAAAACCGTACAACACCAGCATAGGACTTGTACATGGATGAGCGCCGAGGGACAGGTGCCTTGTCCAGAGGAATTAGAGAAGGAAATGTAGCCGAAGAAGGAGGGGGGGGGGGGGGGGATGGCTGAAGAAACTGTTTTATTGAATCGATTGAAATCGTTAGGATTAACTTTAGAATTTATGTATTTTAATATGAACGGACATTTAGAGTAATTAGCCGTATGGTCCCCGTTGCAGTTAACACATTTTGGAGGAACGGAAATGGGTTTAGTGCAAGTAGACGTGTGATGTGGCATAGCACATTTAACACACTTGGGTTGACGATTGCAGTTAGTGGCAGAGTGCCCCAGAGATTGGCATCGAAAGCATTGAGTATAGTTTCGAAGTCATTGAAATTTCTCCCAATAAACTCGAACATTAAACAAATATGAACAGCTATAAATAGTATTAGCTGTAGTACCGGATGGAAAGTTAACTCTATAGATAGGAAATTTAGTGTTACTTCTATTTACAATGTTGACCGAGACTGGAGCCAGTCCGTTATTTTTTAATTAGGCCATGAGATCATCAGTGTCAATGATGGGAAGTCCTTTGATTGCCATACTAATGAGCTTTTCGGAGTTAGGTGTAAAAGTAAAGAACGATGTGTTGTTATCAATAAGCTTAGTTTTCAAATCTTTAAAGTGATCGAAGCTATCGAATTGTATACGAATGCCATTGGCCAGTAATTTGAGCTTATAAGAGCTACCATAATTTTTGTTCATTAATTTAGTAAAGTCCGGAAGGGACGCAGAAAAGTTAGAAATGTATAATGGAGGTGGTTTAATTTTTAACTGGACATTTGATTTAACATTAGAGTTAACAGAAGGTCGGTTAGAGACCGATGGATTATTAACAAGCAAGTTTCCATCGGTAGTATTAATGTTAAGATTAAGATTATCTACATAATTGTCGCGATTATTGTCTAGCCGTTTTCGAGGAAATCGACAAACTCAACTTTCACCGTTCTCTCGCGTGAGATATCGCTACAGCTTCATTTTCTTAGCTTTTAGCTTCAAATTGTTGAATTTAGCGTAGAATGTGACGCATTTGAGCTATAGCAACAGCCGTTTTCGAGGAAATCGACAAACTCATCTTTCACCGTTCTCTCGCGTGAGATATCGCTACAGCTTCATTTTCTTAGCTTTTAGCTTCAAATTGGTGATTTTAGCGTGGAATGTGACGTAATTGGGCTGTAGCAACAGCCGTTGTCGAGGAAATCGTCAAACTCAACTTTCACCGTTCTCTCGCGTGAGATATCGCTACAGCCTCATTTTCTTAGTTTTTAGCTTCAAATTGGTGAAATTAGCGTAGAATGTGACGCATTTGAGCTATAGCAACAGCCGTTTTCGAGGAAATCGACAAACTCAACTTTCACCGTTCTCTCGCGTGAGATATCGCTACAGCTTCATTTTCTTAGCTGTTAGCTTCAATTTGGTGATTTTAGTGTGGAATGTGACGCAATTGGGCTGTAGCAACAGCCGTTGTCGAGGAAATCGTCAAACTCAACTTTCACCGTTCTCTCGCGTGAGGTATCGCTACAGCTTCATTTTCTTAGCTTTTAGCTTCAAATTGGTGGTTTTAGCGTGGATTGCGACGCAATTGGGCTATAGCAACAGACGTTTTCGAGGAAATCGTCAAACTCAACTTTCACCGTTCTCTCGCGTGAGATATCGCTACAGCTTCATTTTCTTAGTTTTTAGCTTCAAATTGGTGAATTTAGCGTAGAATGTGACGCATTTGAGCTATAGCAACAGCCGTTTTCGAGGAAATCGACAAACTCAACTTTCACCGTTCTCTCGCGTGAGATATCGCTACAGCTTCATTTTCTTAGCTTTTAGCTTCAAATTGGTGATTTTAGCGTGGAATGTGACGTAATTGGGCTGTAGCAACAGCCGTTGTCGAGGAAATTGTCAAACTCAACTTTCACCGTTCTCTCGCGTGAGATATCGCTACAGCTTCATTTTCTTAGCTTTTAGCTTCAAATTGGTGAATTTAGCGTAGAATGTGACGCATTTGAGCTGTAGCAACAGCCGTAGTCGAGGAAATCGTCAAACTCAACTTTCACCGTTCTCTCGCGTGAGATATCGCTACAGCTTCATTTTCTTAGCTTTTAGCTTCAAATTGGTGAATTTAGCGTGGAATGTGACGCAATTGAGCTGTAGCAAAAGCCGTTGTCGAGGAAATCGTCAAACTCAACTTTCACCGTTCTCTTGCGTGAGATATCGCTACAGCTTCATTTTCTTAGCTTTTAGCTTCAAATTGGTGAATTTAGCGTAGAATGTGACGCATTTGAGCTATAGCAACAGCCGTTTTCGAGGAAATCGACAAACTCATCTTTCACCGTTCTCTCGCGTGAGATATCGCTACAGCTTCATTTTCTTAGCTTTTAGCTTCAAATTGGTGAATTTAGCGTGGAATGTGACGCAATTGAGCAGTAGCAACAGCCGTTGTCGAGGAAATCGTCAAACTCAAATTTCATCGTTCTCTCGCGTGAGATATCGCTACAGCTTCATTTTCTTAGCTTTTAGCTTCAATTTGGTGATTTTAACGTGGAATGTGACGCAATTGGGCTGTAGCAACAGCCGTTGTCGACGAAATCGTCAAACTCAACTTTCACCGTTCTCTCACGTGAGATATCGCTACAGCTTCATTTTCATAGCTTTTAGCTTCAAATTGGTGAATTTAGCGTAGAATGTGACGCATTTGGGCTATAGCAACAGCCGTTTTCGAGGAAATCGACAAACTCAACTTTCCCCGTTCTCTCGCGTGAGCTATCGCTACAGCTTCAATTTCTTAGCTTTTAGCTTCAAATTGGTGAATTTAGCGTGGAATGTGACGCAATTGAGCTGTAGCAACAGCCGTAGTCGAGGAAATCGTCAAACTCAACTTTCACCGTTCTCTCGCGTGAGATATCGCTACAGCTTCATTTTCTTAGCTTTTAGCT
Source organism: Tiphia femorata (assembly GCA_944319695.1). Classification (NCBI taxonomy): domain Eukaryota; kingdom Metazoa; phylum Arthropoda; class Insecta; order Hymenoptera; family Tiphiidae; genus Tiphia; species Tiphia femorata. The sequence continues at coordinate 74,784 of CALUEP010000015.1, forward strand.
TCAAATTGGTGAATTTAGCGTAGAATGTGACGCATTTGAGCTATAGCAACAGCCGTTTTCGAGGAAATCGACAAACTCAACTTTCACCGTTCTCTCGCGTGAGATATCGCTACAGCTTCATTTTCTTAGCTTTTAGCTTCAAATTGGTGATTTTAGCGTGGAATGTGACGCAATTGGGCTATAGCAACAGCCGTTTTCGAGGAAATCGACAAACTCAACTTTCACCGTTCTCTCGCTTGAGGTATCGCTACAGCTTCAATTTCTTAGCTTTTAGCTTCAAATTGGTGAATTTAGCGTGGAATGTGACGCAATTGAGCTGTAGCAACAGCCGTAGTCGAGGAAATCGTCAAACTCAACTTTCACCGTTCTCTCGCGTGAGATATCGCTACAGCTTCATTTTCTTAGCTTTTAGCTTCAAATTGGTGAATTTAGCGTAGAATGTGACGCATTTGAGCTATAGCAACAGCCGTTTTCGAGGAAATCGACAAACTCATCTTTCACCGTTCTCTCGCGTGAGATATCGCTACAGCTTCATTTTCTTAGCTTTTAGCTTCAAATTGGTGATTTTAGCGTGGAATGTGACGTAATTGGGCTGTAGCAACAGCCGTTGTCGAGGAAATCGTCAAACTCAACTTTCACCGTTCTCTCCCGTGAGATATCGCTACAGCTTCATTTTCTTAGTTTTTAGCTTCAAATTGGTGAAATTAGCGTAGAATGTGACGCATTTGAGCTATAGCAACAGCCGTTTTCGAGGAAATCGACAAACTCAACTTTCACCGTTCTCTCGCGTGAGATATCGCTACAGCTTCATTTTCTTAGCTTTTAGCTTCAAATTGGTGAATTTAACGTAGAATGTGACGCATTTCAGCTACAGCAACAGCCGTTTTCGAGGAAATCGACAAACTCAACTTTCCCCGTTCTCTCGCGTGAGATATCGCTACAGCTTCATTTTCTTAGCTTTTAGCTTCAAATTGGTGAATTTAGCGTGGAATGTGACGCAATTGAGCAGTAGCAACAGCCGTTGTCGAGGAAATCGTCAAACTCAAAATTCACCGTTCTCTCGCGTGAGATATCGCTACAGCTTCATTTTCTTAGCTTTTAGCTTCAATTTGGTGATTTTAACGTGGAATGTGACGCAATTGGGCTGTAGCAACAGCCGTTGTCGAGGAAATCGTCAAACTCAACTTTCACCGTTCTCTCGCGTGAGATATCGCTACAGCTTCATCTTCTTAGCTTTTAGCTTCAAATTGTTGAATTTAGCGTAGAATGTGACGCATTTGAGCTATAGCAACAGCCGTTTTCGAGGAAATCGACAAACTCATCTTTCACCGTTCTCTCGCGTGAGATATCGCTACAGCTTCATTTTCTTAGCTTTTAGCTTCAAATTGGTGATTTTAGCGTGGAATGTGACGTAATTGGGCTGTAGCAACAGCCGTTGTCGAGGAAATCGTCAAACTCAACTTTCACCGTTCTCTCGCGTGAGATATCGCTACAGCCTCATTTTCTTAGTTTTTAGCTTCAAATTGGTGAAATTAGCGTAGAATGTGACGCATTTGAGCTATAGCAACAGCCGTTTTCGAGGAAATCGACAAACTCAACTTTCACCGTTCTCTCGCGTGAGATATCGCTACAGCTTCATTTTCTTAGCTGTTAGCTTCAATTTGGTGATTTTAGTGTGGAATGTGACGCAATTGGGCTGTAGCAACAGCCGTTGTCGAGGAAATCGTCAAACTCAACTTTCACCGTTCTCTCGCGTGAGGTATCGCTACAGCTTCATTTTCTTAGCTTTTAGCTTCAAATTGGTGGTTTTAGCGTGGATTGCGACGCAATTGGGCTATAGCAACAGACGTTTTCGAGGAAATCGTCAAACTCAACTTTCACCGTTCTCTCGCGTGAGATATCGCTACAGCTTCATTTTCTTAGTTTTTAGCTTCAAATTGGTGAATTTAGCGTAGAATGTGACGCATTTGAGCTATAGCAACAGCCGTTTTCGAGGAAATCGACAAACTCAACTTTCACCGTTCTCTCGCGTGAGATACGCTACAGCTTCATTTTCTTAGCTTTTAGCTTCAAATTGGTGAATTTAACGTAGAATGTGACGCATTTCAGCTACAGCAACAGCCGTTTTCGAGGAAATCGACAAACTCAACTTTCCCCGTTCTCTCGCGTGAGATATCGCTACAGCTTCATTTTCTTAGCTTTTAGCTTCAAATTGGTGAATTTAGCGTGGAATGTGACGCAATTGAGCAGTAGCAACAGCCGTTGTCGAGGAAATCGTCAAACTCAAAATTCACCGTTCTCTCGCGTGAGATATCGCTACAGCTTCATTTTCTTAGCTTTTAGCTTCAATTTGGTGATTTTAACGTGGAATGTGACGCAATTGGGCTGTAGCAACAGCCGTTGTCGAGGAAATCGTCAAACTCAACTTTCACCGTTCTCTCGCGTGAGATATCGCTACAGCTTCATCTTCTTAGCTTTTAGCTTCAAATTGTTGAATTTAGCGTAGAATGTGACGCATTTGAGCTATAGCAACAGCCGTTTTCGAGGAAATCGACAAACTCATCTTTCACCGTTCTCTCGCGTGAGATATCGCTACAGCTTCATTTTCTTAGCTTTTAGCTTCAAATTGGTGATTTTAGCGTGGAATGTGACGTAATTGGGCTGTAGCAACAGCCGTTGTCGAGGAAATCGTCAAACTCAACTTTCACCGTTCTCTCGCGTGAGATATCGCTACAGCCTCATTTTCTTAGTTTTTAGCTTCAAATTGGTGGTTTTAGCGTGGATTGCGACGCAATTGGGCTATAGCAACAGACGTTTTCGAGGAAATCGTCAAACTCAACTTTCACCGTTCTCTCGCGTGAGATATCGCTACAGCTTCATTTTCTTAGTTTTTAGCTTCAAATTGGTGAATTTAGCGTAGAATGTGACGCATTTGAGCTATAGCAACAGCCGTTTTCGAGGAAATCGACAAACTCAACTTTCACCGTTCTCTCGCGTGAGATACGCTACAGCTTCATTTTCTTAGCTTTTAGCTTCAAATTGGTGAATTTAACGTAGAATGTGACGCATTTCAGCTACAGCAACAGCCGTTTTCGAGGAAATCGACAAACTCAACTTTCCCCGTTCTCTCGCGTGAGATATCGCTACAGCTTCATTTTCTTAGCTTTTAGCTTCAAATTGGTGAATTTAGCGTGGAATGTGACGCAATTGAGCAGTAGCAACAGCCGTTGTCGAGGAAATCGTCAAACTCAAAATTCACCGTTCTCTCGCGTGAGATATCGCTACAGCTTCATCTTCTTAGCTTTTAGCTTCAAATTGGCGAATTTAGCGTAGAATGTGACGCATTTGAGCTATAGCAACAGCCGTTTTCGAGGAAATCGACAAACTCAACTTTCACCGTTCTCTCGCGTGAGATATCGCTACAGCTGCATTTTCTTAGCTTTTAGCTTCAAATTGGTGATTTTAGCGTGGATTGCGACGCAATTGGGCTGTAGCAACAGCCGTTTTCGAGGAAATCGACAAACTCAACTTTCACCGTTCTCTCGCGTGAGGTATCGCTACAGCTTCAATTTCTTAGCTTTTAGCTTCAAATTGGTGATTTTAGCGTGGAATGTGACGCAATTGGGCTATAGCAACAGCCGTTTTCGAGGAAATCGACAAACTCAACTTTCACCGTTCTCTCGCGTGAGGTATCGCTACAGCTTCAATTTCTTAGCTTTTAGATTCAAATTGGTGAATTTAGCGTGGAATGTGACGCAATTGAGCTGTAGCAACAGCCGTAGTCGAGGAAATCGTCAAACTCAACTTTCACCGTTCTCTCGCGTGAGATATCGCTACAGCTTCATTTTCTTAGCTTTTAGCTTCAAATTGGTGAATTTAGCGTAGAATGTGACGCATTTGAGCTATAGCAACAGCCGTTTTCGAGGAAATCGACAAAATCATCTTTCACCGTTCTCTCGCGTGAGATATCGCTACAGCTTCATTTTCTTAGCTTTTAGCTTCAAATTGGTGATTTTAGCGTGGAATGTGACGTAATTGGGCTGTAGCAACAGCCGTTGTCGAGGAAATCGTCAAACTCAACTTTCACCGTTCTCTCGCGTGAGATATCGCTACAGCTTCATTTTCTTAGTTTTTAGCTTCAAATTGGTGAAATTAGCGTAGAATGTGACGCATTTGAGGTATAGCAACAGCCGTTTTCGAGGAAATCGACAAACTCAACTTTCACCGTTCTCTCGCGTGAGATATCGCTACAGCTTCATTTTCTTAGCTTTTAGCTTCAAATTGGTGAATTTAGCGTAGAATGTGACGCATTTCAGCTATAGCAACAGCCGTTTTCGAGGAAATCGACAAACTCAACTTTCCCCGTTCTCTCGCGTGAGCTATCGCTACAGCTTCATTTTCTTAGCTTTTAGCTTCAAATTGGTGAATTTAGCGTGGAATGTGACGCAATTGAGCAGTAGCAACAGCCGTTGTCGAGGAAATCGTCAAACTCAAATTTCACCGTTCTCTCGCGTGAGATATCGCTACAGCTTCATTTTCTTAGCTGTTAGCTTCAATTTGGTGATTTTAGTGTGGAATGTGACGCAATTGGGCTGTAGCAACAGCCGTTGTCGAGGAAATCGTCAAACTCAACTTTCACCGTTCTCTCGCGTGAGATATCGCTACAGCTGCATTTTCTTAGCTTTTAGCTTCAAATTGGTGATTTTAGCGTGGATTGCGACGCAATTGGGCTATAGCAACAGACGTTTTCGAGGAAATCGACAAACTCAACTTTCACCGTTCTCTCGCATGAGGTATCGCTGCAGCTTCAATTTCTTAGCTTTTAGCTTCAAATTGGTGAATTTAGCGTGGAATGTGACGCAATTGAGCTGTAGCAACAGCCGTAGTCGAGGAAATCGTCAAACTCAACTTTCACCGTTCTCTCGCGTGAGATATCGCTACAGCTTCATTTTCTTAGCTTTTAGCTTCAGATTGGTGATTTTAGCGTGGAATGTGACGCAATTGGGCTATAGCAACAGCCGTTTTCGAGGAAATCGACAAACTCAACTTTCACCGTTCTCTCGCGTGAGATATCGCTACAGCTTCATTTTCTTAGCTTTGAGCTTCAAATTGGTGATTTTAGCGTGGAATGTGACGTAATTGGGCTGTAGCAACAGCCGTTGTCGAGGAAATCGTCAAACTCAACTTTCACCGTTCTCTCGCGTGAGATATCGCTACAGCTTCATTTTCTTAGTTTTTAGCTTCAAATTGGTGAATTTAGCGTAGAATGTGACGCATTTGAGCTATAGCAACAGCCGTTTTCGAGGAAATCGACAAACTCAACTTTCACCGTTCGCTCGCGTGAGATATCGCTACAGCTTCATTTTCTTAGCTTTTAGCTTCAAATTGGTGAATTTAGCGTAGAATGTGACGCATTTCAGCTACAGCAACAGCCGTTTTCGAGGAAATCGACAAACTCAACTTTCCCCGTTCTCTCGCGTGAGATATCGCTACAGCTTCATTTTCTTAGCTTTTAGCTTCAAATTGGTGAATTTAGCGTGGAATGTGACGCAATTGAGCAGTAGCAACAGCCGTTGTCGAGGAAATCGTCAAACTCAAAATTCACCGTTCTCTCGCGTGAGATATCGCTACAGCTTCATTTTCTTAGCTTTTAGCTTCAATTTGGTGATTTTAACGTGGAATGTGACGCAATTGGGCTGTAGCAACAGCCGTTGTCGAGGAAATCGTCAAACTCAACTTTCTCCGTTCTCTCGCGTGAGCTATCGCTACAGCTTCATTTTCTTAGCTTTTAGCTTCAAATTGGTGAATTTAGCGTGGAATGTGACGCAATTGAGCAGTAGCAACAGCCGTTGTCGAGGAAATCGTCAAACTCAAATTTCACCGTTCTCTCGCGTGAGATATCGCTACAGCTTCATTTTCTTAGCTGTTAGCTTCAATTTGGTGATTTTAGTGTGGAATGTGACGCGATTGGGCTGTAGCAACAGCCGTTGTCGAGGAAATCGTCAAACTCAACTTTCACCGTTCTCTCGCGTGAGATATCGCTACAGCTGCATTTTCTTAGCTTTTAGCTTCAAATTGGTGATTTTAGCGTGGATTGCGACGCAATTGGGCTATAGCAACAGACGTTTTCGAGGAAATCGACAAACTCAACTTTCACCGTTCTCTCGCATGAGGTATCGCTGCAGCTTCAATTTCTTAGCTTTTAGCTTCAAATTGGTGAATTTAGCGTGGAATGTGACGCAATTGAGCTGTAGCAACAGCCGTAGTCGAGGAAATCGTCAAACTCAACTTTCACCGTTCTCTCGCGTGAGATATCGCTACAGCTTCATTTTCTTAGCTTTTAGCTTCAAATTGGTGAATTTAGCGTAGAATGTGACGCATTTGAGCTATAGCAACAGCCGTTTTCGAGGAAATCGACAAACTCAACTTTCACCGTTCTCTCGCGTGAGATATCGCTACAGCTTCATTTTCTTAGCTTTTAGCTTCAAATTGGTGATTTTAGCGTGGAATGTGACGTAATTGGGCTGTAGCAACAGCCGTTGTCGAGGAAATTGTCAAACTCAACTTTCACCGTTCTCTCGCGTGAGATATCGCTACAGCTTCATTTTCTTAGCTTTTAGCTTCAAATTGGTGAATTTAGCGTAGAATGTGACGCATTTGAGCTGTAGCAACAGCCGTAGTCGAGGAAATCGTCAAACTCAACTTTCACCGTTCTCTCGCGTGAGATATCGCTACAGCTTCATTTTCTTAGCTTTTAGCTTCAAATTGGTGAATTTAGCGTGGAATGTGACGCAATTGAGCTGTAGCAAAAGCCGTTGTCGAGGAAATCGTCAAACTCAACTTTCACCGTTCTCTTGCGTGAGATATCGCTACAGCTTCATTTTCTTAGCTTTTAGCTTCAAATTGGTGAATTTAGCGTAGAATGTGACGCATTTGAGCTATAGCAACAGCCGTTTTCGAGGAAATCGACAAACTCATCTTTCACCGTTCTCTCGCGTGAGATATCGCTACAGCTTCATTTTCTTAGCTTTTAGCTTCAAATTGGTGAATTTAGCGTGGAATGTGACGCAATTGAGCAGTAGCAACAGCCGTTGTCGAGGAAATCGTCAAACTCAAATTTCATCGTTCTCTCGCGTGAGATATCGCTACAGCTTCATTTTCTTAGCTTTTAGCTTCAATTTGGTGATTTTAACGTGGAATGTGACGCAATTGGGCTGTAGCAACAGCCGTTGTCGAGGAAATCGTCAAACTCAACTTTCACCGTTCTCTCACGTGAGATATCGCTACAGCTTCATTTTCATAGCTTTTAGCTTCAAATTGGTGAATTTAGCGTAGAATGTGACGCATTTGGGCTATAGCAACAGCCGTTTTCGAGGAAATCGACAAACTCAACTTTCCCCGTTCTCTCGCGTGAGCTATCGCTACAGCTTCAATTTCTTAGCTTTTAGCTTCAAATTGGTGAATTTAGCGTGGAATGTGACGCAATTGAGCTGTAGCAACAGCCGTAGTCGAGGAAATCGTCAAACTCAACTTTCACCGTTCTCTCGCGTGAGATATCGCTACAGCTTCATTTTCTTAGCTTTTAGCTTCAAATTGGTGAATTTAGCGTAGAATGTGACGCATTTGAGCTATAGCAACAGCCGTTTTCGAGGAAATCGACAAACTCATCTTTCACCGTTCTCTCGCGTGAGATATCGCTACAGCTTCATTTTCTTAGCTTTTAGCTTCAAATTGGTGATTTTAGCGTGGAATGTGACGTAATTGGGCTGTAGCAACAGCCGTTGTCGAGGAAATCGTCAAACTCAACTTTCACCGTTCTCTCCCGTGAGATATCGCTACAGCTTCATTTTCTTAGTTTTTAGCTTCAAATTGGTGAAATTAGCGTAGAATGTGACGCATTTGAGCTATAGCAACAGCCGTTTTCGAGGAAATCGACAAACTCAACTTTCACCGTTCTCTCGCGTGAGATATCGCTACAGCTTCATTTTCTTAGCTTTTAGCTTCAAATTGGTGAATTTAGCGTAGAATGTGACGCATTTGAGCTATAGCAACAGCCGTTTTCGAGGAAATCGACAAACTCAACTTTCCCCGTTCTCTCGCGTGAGCTATCGCTACAGCTTCATTTTCTTAGCTTTTAGCTTCAAATTGGTGAATTTAGCGTGGAATGTGACGCAATTGAGCAGTAGCAACAGCCGTTGTCGAGGAAATCGTCAAACTCAAATTTCACCGTTCTCTCGCGTGAGATATCGCTACAGCTTCATTTTCTTAGCTGTTAGCTTCAATTTGGTGATTTAAGTGTGGAATGTGACGCAATTGGGCTGTAGCAACAGACGTTTTCGAGGAAATCGACAAACTCAACTTTCACCGTTCTCTCGCATGAGGTATCGCTGCAGCTTCAATTTCTTAGCTTTTAGCTTCAAATTGGTGAATTTAGCGTGGAATGTGACGCAATTGAGCTGTAGCAACAGCCGTAGCCGAGGAAATCGTCAAACTCAACTTTCACCGTTCTCTCGCGTGAGATATCGCTACAGCTTCATTTTCTTAGCTTTTAGCTTCAGATTGGTGATTTTAGCGTGGAATGTGACGCAATTGGGCTATAGCAACAGCCGTTTTCGAGGAAATCGACAAACTCAACTTTCACCGTTCTCTCGCGTGAGATATCGCTACAGCTTCATTTTCTTTGCTTTTAGCTTCAAATTGGTGATTTTAGCGTGGAATGTGACGTAATTGGGCTGTAGCAACAGCCGTTGTCGAGGAAATTGTCAAACTCAACTTTCACCGTTCTCTCGCGTGAGATATCGCTACAGCTTCATTTTCTTAGCTTTTAGCTTCAAATTGGTGAATTTAGCGTAGAATGTGACGCATTTGAGCTGTAGCAACAGCCGTAGTCGAGGAAATCGTCAAACTCAACTTTCACCGTTCTCTCGCGTGAGATATCGCTACAGCTTCATTTTCTTAGCTTTTAGCTTCAAATTGGTGAATTTAGCGTAGAATGTGACGCATTTGAGCTATAGCAACAGCCGTTTTCGAGGAAATCGACAAACTCAACTTTCCCCGTTCTCTCGCGTGAGCTATCGCTACAGCTTCATTTTCTTAGCTTTTAGCTTCAAATTGGTGAATTTAGCGTGGAATGTGACGCAATTGAGCAGTAGCAACAGCCGTTGTCGAGGAAATCGTCAAACTCAAATTTCACCGTTCTCTCGCGTGAGATATCGCTACAGCTTCATTTTCTTAGCTGTTAGCTTCAATTTGGTGATTTTAGTGTGGAATGTGACGCAATTGGGCTGTAGCAACAGCCGTTGTCGAGGAAATCGTCAAACTCAACTTTCACCGTTCTCTCGCGTGAGATATCGCTACAGCTGCATTTGCTTAGCTTTTAGCTTCAAATTGGTGATTTTAGCGTGGATTGCGACGCAATTGGGCTATAGCAACAGACGTTTTCGAGGAAATCGACAAACTCAACTTTCACCGTTCTCTCGCATGAGGTATCGCTGCAGCTTCAATTTCTTAGCTTTTAGCTTCAAATTGGTGAATTTAGCGTGGAATGTGACGCAATTGAGCTGTAGCAACAGCCGTAGCCGAGGAAATCGTCAAACTCAACTTTCACCGTTCTCTCGCGTGAGATATCGCTACAGCTTCATTTTCTTAGCTTTTAGCTTCAGATTGGTGATTTTAGCGTGGAATGTGACGCAATTGGGCTATAGCAACAGCCGTTTTCGAGGAAATCGACAAACTCAACTTTCACCGTTCTCTCGCGTGAGATATCGCTACAGCTTCATTTTCTTTGCTTTTAGCTTCAAATTGGTGATTTTAGCGTGGAATGTGACGTAATTGGGCTGTAGCAACAGCCGTTGTCGAGGAAATTGTCAAACTCAACTTTCACCGTTCTCTCGCGTGAGATATCGCTACAGCTTCATTTTCTTAGCTTTTAGCTTCAAATTGGTGAATTTAGCGTAGAATGTGACGCATTTGAGCTGTAGCAACAGCCGTAGTCGAGGAAATCGTCAAACTCAAATTTCACCGTTCTCTCGCGTGAGATATCGCTACAGCTTCATTTTCTTAGCTGTTAGCTTCAATTTGGTGATTTTAGTGTGGAATGTGACGCAATTGGGCTGTAGCAACAGCCGTTGTCGAGGAAATCGTCAAACTCAACTTTCACCGTTCTCTCGCGTGAGATATCGCTACAGCTGCATTTTCTTAGCTTTTAGCTTCAATCTGGTGATTTTAACGTGGAATGTGACGCAATTGGGCTGTAGCAACAGCCGTTGTCGAGGAAATCGTCAAACTCAACTTTCACAGTTCTCTCGCGTGAGATATCGCTACAGCTGCATTTTCTTAGCTTTTAGCTTCAAATTGGTGATTTTAGCGTGGATTGCGACGCAATTGGGCTATAGCAACAGACGTTTTCGAGGAAATCGACAAACTCAACTTTCACCGTTCTCTCGCATGAGGTATCGCTGCAGCTTCAATTTCTTAGCTTTTAGCTTCAAATTGGTGAATTTAGCGTGGAATGTGACGCAATTGAGCTGTAGCAACAGCCGTAGCCGAGGAAATCGTCAAACTCAACTTTCACCGTTCTCTCGCGTGAGATATCGCTACAGCTTCATTTTCTTAGCTTTTAGCTTCAGATTGGTGATTTTAGCGTGGAATGTGACGCAATTGGGCTATAGCAACAGCCGTTTTCGAGGAAATCGACAAACTCAACTTTCACCGTTCCCTCTCGCGTGAGATATCGCTACAGCTTCATTTTCTTTGCTTTTAGCTTCAAATTGGTGATTTTAGCGTGGAATGTGACGTAATTGGGCTGTAGCAACAGCCGTTGTCGAGGAAATTGTCCAACTCAACTTTCACCGTTCTCTCGCGTGAGATATCGCTACAGCTTCATTTTCTTAGCTTTTAGCTTCAAATTGGTGAATTTAGCGTAGAATGTGACGCATTTGAGCTGTAGCAACAGCCGTAGTCGAGGAAATCGTCAAACTCAACTTTCACCGTTCTCTCGCGTGAGATATCACTACAGCTTCATTTTCTTAGCTTTTAGCTTCAAATTGGTGAATTTAGCGTGGAATGTGACGCAATTGAGCTGTAGCAAAAGCCGTTGTCGAGGAAATCGTCAAACTCAACTTTCACCGTTCTCTTGCGTGAGATATCGCTACAGCTTCATTTTCTTAGCTTTTAGCTTCAAATTGGTGAATTTAGCGTAGAATGTGACGCATTTGAGCTATAGCAACAGCCGTTTTCGAGGAAATCGACAAACTCATCTTTCACCGTTCTCTCGCGTGAGATATCGCTACAGCTTCATTTTCTTAGCTTTTAGCTTCAAATTGGTGAATTTAGCGTGGAATGTGACGCAATTGAGCAGTAGCAACAGCCGTTGTCGAGGAAATCGTCAAACTCAAATTTCATCGTTCTCTCGCGTGAGATATCGCTACAGCTTCATTTTCTTAGCTTTTAGCTTCAGATTGGTGATTTTAGCGTGGAATGTGACGCAATTGGGCTATAGCAACAGCCGTTTTCGAGGAAATCGACAAACTCAACTTTCACCGTTCTCTCGCGTGAGATATCGCTACAGCTTCATTTTCTTAGTTTAGCTTCAAATTGGTGAATTTAGCGTGGAATGTGACGCAATTGAGCAGTAGCAACAGCCGTTGTCGAGGAAATCGTCAAACTCAAATTTCATCGTTCTCTCGCGTGAGATATCGCTACAGCTTCATTTTCTTAGCTTTTAGCTTCAATTTGGTGATTTTAACGTGGAATGTGACGCAATTGGGCTGTAGAAACAGCCGTTGTCGAGGAAATCGTCAAACTCAACTTTCACCGTTCTCTCACGTGAGATATCGCTACAGCTTCATTTCATAGCTTTTAGCTTCAAATTGGTGAATTTAGCGTAGAATGTGACGCATTTGGGCTATAGCAACAGCCGTTTTCGAGGAAATCGACAAACTCACTTTCCCCGTTCTCTCGCGTGAGCTATCGCTACAGCTTCATTTTTCTTAGCTTTAGCTTCAAATTGGTGAATTTAGCGTGGAGTGTGACGCAATTGAGCAGTAGCAACAGCCGTTGTCGAGGAAATCGTCAAACTCATCTTTCACCGTTCTCTCGCGTGAGATATCGCTACAGCTTCATTTTCTTAGCTTTTAGCTTCAAATTGGTGTAATTTAGCGTGGAATGTGACGCAATTGAGCAGTAGCAACAGCCGTTGTCGAGGAAATCGTCAAACTCAAATTTCATCGTTCTCTCGCGTGAGATATCGCTACAGCTTCATTTTCTTAGCTTTTAGCTTCAATTTGGTGATTTTAACGTGGAATGTGACGCAATTGGGCTGTAGAAACAGCCGTTGTCGAGGAAATCGTCAAACTCAACTTTCACCGATCTCTCGCGTGAGATATCGCTACAGCTTCATTTTCTTAGTTTTTAGCTTCAAATTGGTGAATTTAGCGTAGAATGTGACGCATTTGAGCTATAGCAACAGCCGTTTTCGAGGAAATCGACAAACTCAACTTTCACCGTTTCGCTCGCGTGAGATATCGCTACAGCTTCATTTTCTTAGCTTTTAGCTTCAAATTGGTGAATTTAGCGTAGAATGTGACGCATTTCAGCTACAGCAACAGCCGTTTTCGAGGAAATCGACAAACTCAACTTTCCCGTTCTCTCGCGTGAGATATCGCTACAGCTTCATTTTCTTAGCTTTTAGCTTCAAATTGGTGAATTTAGCGTGGAATGTGACGCAATTGAGCAGTAGCAACAGCCGTTGTCGAGGAAATCGTCAAACTCAAAATTCACCGTTCTCTCGCGTGAGATATCGCTACAGCTTCATTTTCTTAGCTTTTTAGCTTCAATTTGGTGATTTTAACGTGGAATGTGACGCAATTGGGCTGTAGCAACAGCCGTTGTCGAGGAAATCGTCAAACTCAACTTTCACCGTTCTCTCGCGTGAGATATCGCTACAGCTGCATTTTCTT